>JAWDJW010006338.1:0-77770 GCA_033119265.1 Coniosporium uncinatum
CTCCCCCCCCTAACTCAAATGCCCGGCGTTTTCGGTGCGATTCGCCGCGTCAGATTCAAGTTACCCCACCCCTTGAATTTGCCCTCCAAACTTCTCACCTCGAGGCCTTGTCGGCATTCTTGACTTGCACACGAGTCTAGAGGTCAAGCCTCATCAGCCCCCTATCCTTCAGGAGCAGAACGTGGGAAACATGAAAGATTCGTATAGACTGATAGGCTATGCTGGCGCTACTGCAGCGTCCGACTACAGAGCAGGAAACCACATGCGGTACACGTAAGTGAAGTGGTACGCCGCGGGGCTGAACGTGAGAGACGTGGCAGCAAATACAGGCGATGAGGCAAACTAGTCACGTGACAGAAGGTAAAAAGCTCTCAGGAGAGCGACATATAATGTATGTTGTCATCAAGGCTAGAAGAATAGAAGAGAGAACGACGAGGTAGCGCCGCTCAACTTCGACAAAGAGCCAGTTCCACACAGCAGCAAGATTGCACGCACAGGGTTCATCCGGCAACATTGTGATGTGCGGTACGACATACATCTCAGGACTTGCCGGTACCAGCAAAGAAAGCGCACTTCGCAATCGCAAGCAAGCCATACGCCCCTCCGAACACTGCAGCGCAGAACCCCTAAACCGAGAAGCTCCCACAGCGCGCCCTTGCCGAGACGCCTCCAGATCCACGCGCACACTCACACACACGAGCATAGTGTCATAAGCACGAAAAAACAAAAACAGACACAACATCCCAATCCCAACCAAATCCCCTAATTCTTAACCACCGACCCAGGCAGCTCCACCGCCTCCGCCACCCCATCACTCCCCTGCATCTCAAACCTCAGCTTGTCGAAACTGCTTCCCTTCTCCACGAGCTGCTGCTCCTGACTATCCATCTCCGTTATATCCCGCTCCTTGACTCCTACCTCCGCCGCCGCCGCCGCCGCCGCGGCTTCTTCCTCTTCGTGCCTCTTGCGCTGCATGTACCGCCTACGGAGCAGAAAGACGACGAAAGTGATGATGAGCGCTGCGCTGGCGACTGCGCCAATGACTGCGCCTGCGATGCCGCCGGCGCTGAGGGGGTGCTTGGAGCCTATGGAGGAAGGGAGCGTGGGACCTGTGAAGAGGGAGAGACCGCCCGTGTTTGAGGAGTTCGGGTTGGCGGACACAATGTTCTGCTGTGAGGTCAGAGATTAGTGTCGTGGACGTAGTGTGTTGACGATGAGTGCCTTACTCCTGGACAGCCTAGCACAGGCGACTGCGTCGCGAAACCATCGATGACGTGGGCGTACACTTGCGCACCGCTCGTGCTCGCCGTCCACGCAGCGAGGTTAGTGGCGCCGGTCGCGTTGTACGCCGTTACGTATACAGTCTTCCCCTGCGTGAGGTCGCTGTAGCATGTCCCGCCGTATCCGGGTCTGTCCTGCAGGATCGTGGTGTCAGGACGGTGCAGTTGGTAGCCTGACGGACAGCAGGCGATGTAGTTGTCGTCGCCGGCGTACACGGTGCAGTAGTCTATTGGGCAGACCAAAGGGCTCATGGCGGGAACGACAGAGGAGCCGGCAACGGCGGACTGGACGGTCTGATACTCGCGCAGGAATTCGCGTGGGAAGCAGTCGCTGCTTGTGATGTTGGGCGCGGGGACTGGCTCATTCATCCATATCATGTAGCCTGGAGGCGGCATCTGTGATAGGCGGTTCTCGGTACATGAGGGCGGGGGTGTGAATGTGGTCGTGAGTGGGATGTGTGTTGCTGGTTGTGAGACGGTGACTTCGGCCCAGCTTGTGGTCGTGTTTGTTGCAACGGGATTGACGGACTCGCTGCCGCCGTTGAGGGTGATAGTCTCGAAGGCTGTCGATGAGACGGATTGGGTGACAGTGATGGTGTAAAAATACGGGTTCGCTGACTCAGTAGCCGACGAGCTCGCTGTGCCAGATACGCTCGATGGCGTAGTTGTTGGGCCCGAAGCCATAACGACTGCGAGGAAAAACGGCTTTTTTCGCACAGATGTGCAAACGGCACGTAGAGCGAATGACAAGAACGTGCGGGGTGGCGCGAGTCAAGAAATATCGGGGAAGGAAGTAGCGGGCGGTGAAATCTACCAAGATACCTTATACTACAGGCCTCACAGCCGACCGTAGCGCTTTGCGGGAAAAATAGCAAGAGATCAGACAGCGACAAGGCCAACTGATTGTGCACGATACGAGCGTGCCTCACGACATGCTTACTTGGCTTGGGGTGAGACTGACAGGAAGACGACCAGCCTGGTGTAGGCGACGGACATGATGCGCCGACGACTCTGGCAGGGTGGGTGAGTGCTTGTGCTGGTCTTGCTTCACTCTGATGTGGGCATTTTAGAGTGCGTTTGCTTGCTTGGGTGGTACCAAGGGGGCTTGTAAGAGACAGGGTGTGGACAGACTGCTGGAAAGGGTGGGTGGGTGATAAGCAGACAGAATGCCTGCTGTAGTGAGCCATAACCTACAGCGGAGGGAGACAAACAATTCCATCCGGGCCCTCAGCTGGCACCATCTTGACAGGTGTGCACGCACCTACAGCATCTTCATATGCCTGTGAGAGGGAAGAGGGTCGCTTGACCTTGAATCTCCTTAATATGCGCAGAAAACCGCCCATTGCTTGTCAAATTCACCTACTCTCTGACCGGGGTGTAGCGAAAGAGCAATCGAGGCGCACCACGCAGTTATTCCATCGGATTGTCCTGTCGTAAGCGACATTCAGAAGCTGTGGTAGCAATTCGAAGAGCCGTCGTCGTGAACTTGTGACGTTCATTTGCCAGCCCAGGATAGGACCGGTCCGTTACTTCGTACTGTACCTCATTGGGCCCAAGCGTGAACGCCACCCGTCTGCCAATGCTTATTGCAGTTGGGCGGCTCCTCCCGCCGGCACCCGAAAGGCTTTAGCACAAGACACTCAGCATCACTTCGACTTATCACAGCCAGTATGCCATGAGCACTGAAAAGGTTGACAAAAACTTCAGTAGTTGGCTAGACTAAAAAGGGCCCAAAGATGTTGTGCAAGTGGCACAAACTTCCAAGGCAATACCCGTAGCTGCCACCGATATTATCGTTACAACCCCAGTAAGTTCATGCCTCCTCCCGCTTGTGCAACCATCCATTAGACTCCGTTGGGAAACCGCTCGCATCCATCATTCACGTTCCAGAGGGTATTAGAAGCAAGGTACAGGCAGATGTTCTAACGGGCTGACAGGCAGAAACGGTGTAGGAGCCGTTTGAGCCGTCATCAGCCTGTCAGACGAAGGCAATGTGAAAGCAAGCAAGCAACAAGTTAGGTATCGATCATCGCCCCCATTTCCGTCTTGTCAGTCCCGTCAGACGACGTGGTCTCCGCTTCGTACGCCCTCCGAGTTTACGGGCTTGCGACCGATACCACCGCTGTGACGGCTGCTATAACTGTCAGTAGGATAGTGGCTGTTGTTGTGGCCATTATGGTGGCCGTTAAGCGCATCGCCAGCTGCTGCTCCTGCCGTACCCATGCCAGCTCCGCCGCCGTGCTCGGCATCGAAGGGTGCACCACCGAAAGATCCGACTTTCGTGCCCCAGCCAGCCTTGCGGGTGAAGATGGCAGAGTGGAAGCCGTGAAAGGCAGTCTGTCCTTCGCCGTAAGAGAAGGGGACATTGCGCGTCAGCGGAATGTGATTGAAGCGGAAGTCCCATACGCTAGCATACACCATGCGATAGGCGGAGAATGCGAAGACCGTGCCGATGATAGCGCCAGCCAGACAATCATACCAGTTATGATATTCATCGATCGTAAGAGCACCGGCGATCAGACAAGCACCAAGGACCGGCATGTAGGTGACAATGAGCTTCCACATAGCGGGGTGGTAGTTGGAGAAGACCTTGAGCTTGGCGTTGAGGTAGAGGTCCAGGAAGATGAATCCAGCGAATGCAGCGGTGCTGTGGCCAGATGGCATTGATTCGAGGGAGTCATTGATCTTGTTGATGTTGCCCGTGCAGATCTTCTTGTCGAACATGCTAATAGAAAATTAGATTATCGCCTACCGTATTAGTCTCTAAGAGTACTTACATATTGCCATAACCGTTGCCTTGTGCCAGTGTGCCAGCGGGAATGTTGGGCTGGCACACCGCTAGGAAATGCGGACGCAGGCCACCGATGAGCCACTTGATGAAGACTTGGAAGACCGCAGCCGAGATGAGTGAGTAGAGTAGGCCGAGAATCTATTGAATTCATGTCAGCTACGTATGTTGTAGGCCATCAACGCACTCACAGCATTGTTGACGTCCCAGAAGCTGCGAATGCGAATCTGCATGACCAGGAAGATGAAGATCGGGATGAGCGTAGCCATCAAGGCCGCTGCATAGATCGGCACGATCTCGTTACGAAGCGGATAGGCGAAGTCAGGATTGACGATCTCACCATCACGGAAGGTGATGGGGAACGAGCGGGAAGGGGCCGGAGGAGCGTTGTAGACCTAAACAAGTGAGCCATAGCACTTAGCTGAGTGTTGTCTGTTTACTCACTCCAAGACCGATGGCGCCCATGCACGCCATCGTGAGGATATCAAGCCAGGTGCCCTTGATCCACTGACCGAAGGTCGGTCTAGTGGTGAGAGCGCCGGCCGTGGGCTCAACATGGTTACGGTCGCGCTTGTTCATGATGGAGTGGCGGCCAGTCTTCTCGGTGTGAGGTGCGGCAGTGGGACCGGCGCCAGTAGCGGTCGTCGTATTGGCGTCTACTGGGCGAGCCCGACGGGTGAAGAGACCCATCTTGACTTCTTGTCTCTTCGTGGTTCTTCTGTGTGGTGTTGTCGTCAAGGTTGAATTTTTTGGAGGAGGTGACAAGTGGAAGAAGTGAGGCGCAAAGTTTGTGACGCGTCTATGAAGGGTAGCAAACAGAGAAGGCGCGCGTAGTCACGCTTTGCTGCGGATATTACCCGAACAAGTCACGTAGGCAACACTGAGAGAGAACCTTGAATGGGAAGGGATTCGAGCGAGCATTTACTTTGCAGACGGAGGTTATATAATGGATGACCGAATTACGGTCGCAAACCTGTTTGCTCCATGATCAAATGGCATAGCAATCTCCCAGCTGGCATCGAATCCCAAAAGTTGGACATCCAGGATCCGATGGAATGCGGCTAGATCCAAACAAGCGTTCCTAGCACCGAACGGCCTAAGCTTGTTTCAAGAGCTCGTCCTGTGAGCCTTACGATAATTCCGAGCCTAATTGAATCGATGCGTCCTCCAGCAACATCGTTCAAAGGACTATTTCGAACGTATAATATCTGTGGTTGTCTGCTCGTAGGGAACCGATCATCTGTGGTCGGGTTACAGCTTCTGCGAAGGGTAAACAATGACATCAGACCCCTCGGCTCCAGCTTTCGACGCTAATGAAACACCGCCACAACATAGGAAGTGTGGCGCGTGGCGTCGTCTGCAAACAAGTCCTTGCGTTATGAGTTGAGTTGATATCACGTGTGCCTAAGATCTGTAGAATTGGGCCAGTATTGTGCCAATAATCAAACCGGATCCAGCCGAGGGTTTGCCCTCTGATTGTTGCGGAACATGTATCCATGCTTGCCATTTGCGAAGCGATGATTTGAACCAGCAACAAGCGATGTCACAGAGTCAGTTTTGGACAACCTTCAAGGCAGGTAGGTACCTTACAGTACCTTCAAAGTTGGAAAAGTCCAGGATGTCTAGTTCTAAGCCACCCGCCTTGGCACGCCTCCGCTCGCGGACGACGTCACGAGACCACAAACTCAGTGGAACAGACACCAACAAATTGACGGATGGATCTTCGTCTCACCAACATGACGACATTTTGAAAGAGCATGGGAATATCATTACGTGCGAATAGCCCGTTCGCTTCCATCGCGAAAGAGCGAGTCACGGAAGATCAATCACCGAGTCATTCAACGCAACTCGATGTGGATCGTTGCGCGTTACTACACAACTCCCTAGCTATATACGGCTGGGTCGCTGGAGGCAAAAAGATAGCACAGCTGGACAAGAGGACATGGTGGATCAAGCATGGCAGCAGCGGCATTCTTCCCCACCTAAAGCCATGCCTGGCAAAGTTCTTGAGGAAGGTATATGACTTCTCCGCTAATAACCTCTTCTACTATGTTTCTGGATTAGCCAGTCCGAGGCAGATGCTTTACTTGGGCGACTTAATGGAAAATCATGACCAGAAACAAGGGGCAAAGTATCGATTCTTAGTTCTTTATGTGACACCGAAGGAGCTGGTCAAGTATCCGGCTGGCATAATGTACGTTGGCAGTTCTCAGCTACAGTCTCCTTCACTATCACCTTGGTGTACTTATGCATGATACACTTGCCTCCTATTCATAACTGACAAGGAGCAGATACGACCAGGAGAAAGCCGAAGCGATCTTCATGCCCACATTCAACCACATCTACAACCTCGAAGATGTCAACCTACCATGGCAGAAGCTAGAATCAATACTCAGTGCCTACATGGACCTCGTAGATGCCGAGAAAGTATTTGCAATCAACGCCAGCCTCGGCTATGGGATGCGATACAACACCACACCCTGGACACTCATGCCCTACACGACCCGAGACCTAAGAGTCTGTCTTGACCTCTGGCGGCGGCTTTACCAAGCCATTGAGCGCCGCGCCGGCGTCGAGCCCAGCGACGATCCGGATCTCCACGAACCGGTCTGTGGCCGCTCTTCTCTAAGCGCCGCATGCATCCCCAAAGGCTTCGCCTGGGATCTTTTCTCGCACGCCCGCATACCCGCTATCCGCTACGTCGCACCCGGAATCCGTCTTCCAACCCCGATGGAGTTCATCGACCAACCCTTCAAAGATATTGCAGAGAAGTATCCAAAGGAGACGGCGCACATCAAGATGCCCATACTCTTCTTCCACATCGAAGGCACCGTCTCGGCCAAGGACGCGAAGTTTCGCTTCCCTTTCTCCACCGTCGAGCGCGTGCCCTGCGGTCTGTATCTCGACGCTCTGCCCGAAGCAGCAAACTCGTTTGAAGACTCGTGTCGGCTACTTCTGCCTTTTCGGCTAGGCGACAACAAGTATGCGCGGATGAGCGACGGGAAGATTATCTCGAAGACGCATATCGATCTGTACGGCCATGGAATCAGCCCGTTCGTGATGAGGCATGGGCCAAAGCTGAATGCAATACTGGAGAATTGGCTTGACAATGTAGAGAGCCATCACTGGGCTGTCGACGGAGAAGGGGTGGCCGGCGGGATCGAGACCTTCAAGCTGGCAGATACGAGGGAGTTCTGGTGGAGATATCGTATACCCGAGATCCGCTCAATATGAAAGTTCTCAATCAACCCACCACGACCGTAGATGTTCATGTGCACAACTTCCTCGTTCAACTGCTAGAAAAGTGGACCATTTACGGCTCAAGTCACGTGACGTGTTCTTGCACGCTGCTGTACAAACCCTTCTCGTTCGCGATGCTTCATTCTCGACCTTATCGCGATCCCAAGCAAATCACACGATAGATCATGGCTCGCACACTGCTCAGAAACTGCATGTCGGTGTAATAAATTACTACACGCGAAAGAAGGCCGGACCTCAGGCTTGCGGATGCCAACATCGACTAGTGCAAGGGATCAATACATCGTAGACGCCCAACCTCAGGAGCACTGGCGCAGCACGATACAGCAGCGTAACCACCATGAAGCATAATGCAACGCAAGTTGACAAAAGAAACCATACACCCAGTGCTCAAGAACCCCAAGAAAAGCCATCGTTCTCAACTCGCAATGCGTCAAAGCCATTAGGAACCAGACCTCATCGGCGCTCTCGCGTCCCGAATAGTAAATAAAGAACCTTTTCTCCGTCACAGAGGCATGCAGGCTTCTCCATGCCCGACACTGCGGCGACGGTCAGCGTGAGCTGATCGCCTCGGTGGTCAACAGGGAGTCCCTACACAGATCGCAGCTCTCGTGCATGAGCCAAACAGCGAGCGTTGACCGGACAGGCAGCCTCAGCAAGCGACTTGCTAAGACTGAGGATCGAATGGCTTGTCGCTGACGTCTGAAAGAGCGTCCGAGGTCAAAATATCGCCGCATTTCTGTGAAACGAGGTCAATGAAATCCCACCGCGAGTGTGCAGTCACGGAGGCAAGACAGAGAATGACCGGAACGCTTCAACTCACC
This sequence comes from Coniosporium uncinatum, assembly GCA_033119265.1. Taxonomy (NCBI): domain Eukaryota; kingdom Fungi; phylum Ascomycota; class Dothideomycetes; genus Coniosporium; species Coniosporium uncinatum. Next base: position 8,151 of record JAWDJW010006338.1, read on the forward strand.
CTCAATCCTCTGTTGCAGCACCGCAGGTCATGTTTGATCTTGCTGCAAGCACCAATGAAATCCTTCACTCTGTGGGACGGCATCATGGACGCTGCATCCAGTCAGTGATTGCACGATCACCATGAGCGAGGCAAGATAGCTGCTCGCTGGCACTGGAAGGCGGGTGACAGTCTGTGGGAGATCCGCCCTGCGAAGGCGGGCTTAGTTTGATTACACCAGCCAGTACTCAAAGTAAGGTGGGCTTACGTTCAAGTTGCAACAAACCCTTTTGTTCGCGCCCTTAGCCTTGCAAGCATCCTCGAACATCTTTGGATCAAGCTCCTCTGAATGTGCAAAACCCTATCGGTATCTGCGGCTGGAGAGGATAGAGTAGCTTCGCGTCACGCACGGGAAACGCAATTCTTCCCATCTCTATTGCCGCCAACGCAACAGAACGCTGAGCCATGAGAACACACGGGCTTCTTTCCAGGCCCACGTGGGGCGATGTCGGGGACATTGTCACGAGGGGTGGCGTTGTGGCAATGTGGAAGACGATCCTACAATGATATCAATTTGTCGACATTGCGAAATGCGTCACGGGTATGGATGTGTACCCCGTGGTGGTGGCAGCAATGCGGAACCTCGAAACCAGGTTGCTCGCGACAGATGGTGAGAAACTCCTGCCGATCCCTGGGGCTACGGTGGGCTTTCAAGTATGTCAGCGATTCTGCAGACGAGGCGCGAGAACATTATCAGAACTCACGAAGCTGGCATTGATCTCTGTGAACGTGGTCATCGATTTTTAATGGATCAATGCAGCAGCGCATGTCGGTCCACTCTTCCCTAGGGCATACTTGCTTGTCCCAGTTGCTGTCACGGCGCACTTCTTGTCGGAGCGAAACTTACGACGGAACGGGGCGCTCATAGGCAACGGCAAGCGTCTTGTCGAATGGATCCTTGCAAAGGAGGGAGAAGCCCCACTGTCGAACAGAGTAAGCCATGAACTGCGAGATTGCACTCAAGAGCAGATACGGCTTACAGCGCCAAAGGCGCAGCACATCGTCTTCTGACCGTTCGCAGTACACGTGTTGCTGAACAATTAATCAAGACGAAGAGAAAGACTTTGTTCAAGCGAAACATGCGGAACCTGATGTTTACTGCCTAATCAAGCTGGAGCCCTGAGGCTCCCTGCTGCCCCGAACTCACAGGAAGTGGCTGCTAGCATACGTCCCGGGAGACACCTTCGTGATTTCCGAGTTTACCGCCAACGCATTTGACAACACAATGATACCAACACTGTGAATCGCTCTCTCCGCCTCTTTCATCTATAACATCACATGGGTACTTCAATCAATACACTTGAAAAACGCGCAACGTACGTCAAAATCCCATTCAATGTCCAGTGACTTGTAGAAGGGAGCATCGTAGAAGGGATGGTCAGCAGTGTCTTCCGCAGTAGCCCTCTGTGCGATGTGTTGCTTGCCGAACGGACCATGTATCTCTGCGGGCACGAAAAATAGCCGTTTACCAAAACCAATCCCTTCGGAGAGGATGCGGAAGGAACTACCTCAACCAATCGCAGTGCTTGCCATATGCGTCATGATGGGCATGAAAAGGCTCTTGTCGATTTCTGGATCATCGCCGGCCTCTTCAATCGCCTGGGGAACATTGAAGCAGTGAAGCAGCTCGAGCCTAGGACATTCGGAAAGGGCCTCCTGTGTATACCCGTCATTGCTGAGTTATGGGGCGTGGGTGCTATTAACTTACCATTGTTGAGCTGAATTGCACTCGCTCTTCGTCTTCGTTCCAACCCAACAAGTCACAAGTGTGGTTGGGATACTCTTCTTCACCATAGAGGACAGCCAGGCCTAGCGAGCGCAACCTGTGAAATTGGGAGAATGCGTTGAGGTCCTCTTGCTGATATATGAGCGGTTCGCCATTATTGATGTGGACTTTCATAGAGATTGCTTTGCGCATATCCACCGTCAAGCTCTCAAGAGTGTGAGAAGTCCGCTTGAGGATCTTCATGCTGTTCGGATCTTCGAGGAGCACTGTAGGAAAGATACGCCAAAACGGGTCAATCTCGACCTGCAAAAGATGTAAGTAGTTAGGTTCAAGACGTTTGGGTGTTAGTTGGACTTGCCTCTAGAACGTGACGGAGACCTGCATTCTCGTGACCAAAAATGGTCATGTAGGATAGACCGGTGTATACAGCCCCGTGTTTGTTCTGACATACTGTCCATGTGCTGTTCCGGCATCACAGGACATCCCTAACGACCGATTGTTTTCACATTCGCTACAAGTCCGCCCTTCCGGTGACCACAGGCAACTCCACGCCTCTCTTCGTAGGCTGCAAATACACAGGATTTTGAACCGTGACATCACCTGTACAATCATACCCTTCCGTCGGCTCACTCACCGCATCGCAAAGATACTGATCTACCGCGCTCCCATTATTCGCGCTCGTCATCCCAAATTCCTCGAACGCAATTCCTGGACAAGGACTCGCTTGCGAGCACTGCAAACTCGCCGCTAGAGCGTATGGGTTCGTGCTCGTGTTGTTGACGTGGATGTCCTGCACCAGTACGTTCGTCGAGTGGATGAGCGTTGTACTCCACATCTGCGCGTTGATGAAACGTAGGCCTTCGAACACGGAGTCGTGTGTGTTCCATATGGTGCTCATGTGTGGGCGGCGCGGGTAGTTGGAGACGTTGCCCGCGAAGTCGTACCAAGGCTGACCGTTGCCGTTGAAGGTGCCATAGCCGAAGCCCTGGACGTGGAGGTTTCTGCCGCCAAGGATCCAGGCGGTGCTTTGGTTTTGGTAACCTACGGGCATGGAGTTATTGAGCCAGTAGGTCAGGTTGTCGTTGTTCCAGAGAAGAGTGCCGTGGATGTCGATCTTGGTGTTGAGGAGCTGGGATGTGTTCATGATGGTGTGCACGTGATAAGTCTCGTTCTGGAAGATAATGTGGCCATTCTCTTTGCACGCGGTGAAGGCGGAGATGATGGCGGGTGCGGAGTCAGTGCCGGAGGGAGCAGGCTGTACAACGCATGTTGTCATTGGCACGGACGGTGGAACGTGGTGGTTTGGCTTGTGGTTGTTTGGCCTGTGCCATGGGTTGATGTGCTGCCAGCCAGGGGCGTCGTTGTGCTTCTGTGGTCCCCATCCTGGCGTGGCAGTGACGGGCCAGACCTGGAGTAGTAGAAGGATTGTAGCCAGCATTGTAACGATGATACATTAAGTAACGCGCAAGCGAGGAAAGCTGGAGATCCGACTTCAACTGTTATCGTTGATACGCAGGAGAATTTTAAACAACAGAGCGAACGATTGCCTTTTGTCATGCCCTGCGGATTCCTGTCCGCAGCCTTGCTGAGGGATGCAGACAAGCACATATTGCGGGCATCACCAGTAGCTATTATTGCGGGGAACGTATGGTGGAACAGCATTGAGCGACAACGGAGAGAAGATCACAGTTTGTAGAAGCGACATCGATGGTGTTGCGCAGAGTGGGCAACAATGGACCAATCAAATTGCGAAGGAGTAAAACCTTGTCTAGTGTTCGAAGAAGAGGTGGGGGATCGCTTGCCGATCAACCGAGCGGCCGAAACATCGTTGCGAGCTTGGTGAGGAAATATTTGAAGGCTCCAGAATAACTGGAGAATTTGCTTATGAAACGCAGTCATGTTAGCTGCTAAGATGTGCTCGACTCGAGTCACATGCAGTAGCTCCCGAAGTCCTCTCGCCTTGTCTGAAGTGCCAAGTAGACAGCCTTACGCCTTCCGTCTCGACAAAACGTACCTGCATGACCTCGCATATCGAGGGTCGGAGTCGGAGAGCATTCTCATAGTCTACTAATACGCGACTCGAGTCCGCATATCCTGCAAAGCGTTAGCACAAAGTCTATGTATTTGTGGGCTATCACTGCGAAAGCGTTGGGAAACTCACCGAGACCTTCCTCTCTACCTCTCTCACGCTTCTGTCTAGCTCCCCCGCAATTCTCTCCTTGGACGTCCTGTCCATCCGCATATACCGCTCACACAGGTCCCCATCAATCACGCCTTTGACAGGGACATAGTAGCTTCTGAAGATCATATGATCGCGCCCAGCAAGCGGCGGGTCTTCTGCCCTCAGCTGGTTCTCGAGCGACTGGAAGAAATCGACGTCCTCCCTTGAGACGAATGGCACGAGGATACCCACGGTGCCTTGGAGACCAGACCAGACGACAACGTCCTTACCGCCAGCAACGAGAGACGCCTTTTGGATGGACGTTGGGATATCGGCGACATGCGTGTGGATCATGAGGTCGATGCGATGCTGCGTGCCCTGCAGATAGCCCTTCTCGTGAAGCAGGTGTGCGCCACTGCCTTCCTCGTCTGCTTCTTCCGACGCCTTGTTCGGGCAGCGCACGCACCAAATATTACCGAACTTATCACCGCATGCAACCGTTTCGTAGTCGAGCATCGCGGGCGTCGTCGTGCACCATCGCGCCACTGTATCGTCGGCGAACGGGATGAGTTGGTTATCGTGGAATTTGTAGACTGCGTATGTGACACTCTCCTGCACGTCAGCGCAAATGATACGTGAGCCTTGAGTCGTAATGCCGATGAGTTTATGGGGAACGGCGTCGATGGCTTGCGCTTTCCGTAATAGCTGCTTCATCCCGAGGTCGAAGATCTTGAGGTCCGCGCCGATGCCCGCAAGCATTCGTCCTTGAAATGCTCGTAAGGCCAGTGGTGGTGCGTCTGTTTCCGTTTTGTGAATGAGCTCGAGCTCCTTGCCTTCTTCATGGAAGCGATAGACGTGAATGTAGCCGCACTCGAAGCCTGCAGGCGATGGTACCATGTTCTTTCCGGTACCGACAAGAAGGAAAGCCTCTTCTTCTTGTGAACTGAAAGGGACGATCGCGACAGAAACGGCCGCTTCGTTGTCTTCGAGCTCAACAGTGTGAACGACAGCCTTAGCCGTTACAGGATCCACGATCTGGATACATGAAGCCCAATGTCTGTGGCCTCGCGGATGCCCGAAATCGACAGCTGGAAACTCATGGTGCGTACCGTTGATACCGTTGGTTTCGCCGTCAGTATCACCATTAATGCCGTTCATTTTGCCAGGGTCGGATAGAAGTTTAGCCCGAGTGGAAGGGGCAAGGACGTTGTTGTCGGAGGATACAACTGCGAAGACTGGATAGTTCGGGTGCTGTGCGAATTTGCGAGGAGTATAGGTGAGTGGTATCGATTCATGGAGCATGTTGTTCATGAGGTTCTCGATGGTAAAAATGCTGGCAATAGCGTTAGCGGTGCCGGATAAAGATGTGTGGGAGTGAGAAAGGGAGAGATTTTGCAACATATCAGAAGGAACAATTGGATAAAAATATGAATCCACATCAAATTCGGAAAGAGCATAGTTGATGTCATCATAGAGTTGCGGCAGAGTGAACAGAGAATGTACACGTACCGGAGGTTCTGTCCCTGGATGCCAACCATACCTTCATGACACTGTTCACTGCTGAACATCCAGCCCCACTCAAGTGGTACATAGTTCAATGGCGTGAGCATGAAACCCATTGTCTGTTGGTCAGAATAGCCCAGCCAGGGCCGCGAGCTTAGTGCCAGTACAGCAGGCTGCTCCTTGACAGAGACACTGAAAAGCTTGACAGGCTTTGGGCCAAGGAAGCGCGTCCGGGTATCAGAGAGCTCGCCAGTGACTTCGTCTAAGACCGTCCGCAAGTAAACGCCCGAGTAGAGACCGATATGAAGGTATAGCGTAGAGCCACCGGACGCGGAGTCGGCCATGGCCATGATCTTGAGAGCAGAAGGAGCAGCGGTCAAGGCTTGAACTGACTTGTTCTCTAAGGTGGTTTCTGGGTCAAGGCTCAAGATACGAACTGTCGAGTCATCGCAGCCTACAGCGAGAAAAGAACTTCGTACGCGACCTTCCGGAACCTCGCCAAGGCTCATACTTGTGACAGTGCCGCTCATCTCTTTGCGCTCATCATACTCGGCGAGCGAACCATCGCTATCCATCTCGAAATAGACGATCTCACCAGAGCTGAGCGCGACTGCCACTTGTCGCTGGTTTGTAGTGGCGGCTACGATGGATCGGTGCTGTGGCGCCGGCCATTCATTGACTTGACCACCCGATCGAATATGGCGGATACCCTTGGGGTGGACCTGGACCAGGGCGTCTTCACCGAGCAGCTGAACTGCCAGGGTAGGTGCTGATGATAGGAAGCCCGTATCTGTGACCTCTTCGACGGTCTCACCAATGCTCAACACCAGCGTGCCGTTTGAGAAAGACAGGATGATGTAGGAATCGAATTCATCGTGCTTATTGAGCTTAGTGGTCCACACCGCTGAAGGCACGCTGGGAAGCTCAGACTCGACGATCTCAGACACGTCCAAACCATGCCTTAGTGTCTTGAACGTGCTGCGAGCGCCAGCGCCACAGATGGCGTAGATCTGCGGTGCATCCTCATCCGTGAGATTTGCGACTTTACAGTCCAGAATCGGGTTCATAGAGTTGATGCTTTCTACTAACGCCACATTCTCATTTGGTCGAGGAGAGAAGTAGACTGGCTGGTAGGATTCGGAAAACTCAGCCGGAAACGCGTCGCTATCGAATTCCTCCTCGTTGTCGTCGTCACCAAGCTTCTCAAACTGGTAGAAATGGTGATTGCCGTTCTCACTTGCGACGAACAGGAAACCGCTCTTCAAGATGCAGAGGCTGGCCGCAAGCGGTACCGTGTCGAAGTATTTGATCTTGAGCTTCTTTACTTCTCCAGTCGCAGCTCCATTGTCGTCTTCACCCATCTCTATGGTGACCTTGAATAAATCGCCGTCTTCTGTTTGAAGTAGGAAGAAAAATGCACCGCGCATTTTGTGCATAACACCTGCTGTGATATATCGCTTTCGATTCGGGTCTTCGGTTGCTCCTCGTCGCCTCGGAATTGCGACTCGGAAAGCGTCTTGGTTGCTGTGTCGATAGGTTATGTTTTCTTCTCCGCAAACCAGAACTCCGCTGGGTCCGTCTACGCCACCAGGCACTTGGAAGAGAATGTTTGCAGTCCGATCAACCGTTTCGGTCCATTTGCGAACCACATGATTTAGACCAAGATCAAGCTCGTAATAGACCAGCTGCTTCTCGACATCTTGATATGCTTGGCCTGTTGGATCTTGGTCAGACTCGCTATAGTCGACCTCTAGCGCAGCAAAGACGGGGTTTTCGTATCCGACATCTAGTGAGATGAGAGCAAAGACGAGTGTCTGTGCCTTGTGTGCTTCTAGTGGTGAGGATATCGTGAGCTCGGCCTGAGCGTTTCTGTTTAGAACATAGACGAGCTTATTCTTCTCCACCGACGCGATCAAACAAGCTCGACCCTTTGGGTCCGTTGCAAGATACTGCCCAGGTATGACACGACGCACGCCGGACTTGCCGAATGTCTCGAGATGTATGCGGTGGAATTTGTTCGGCTGTGGTAGATATTCGATGATTGATATTCTGCCGGAATCAGAGCCTATGATAATGTAGTCTGCGGGACGTCAGCGCATGTTCTAGTCATTTCGTATGCGTAGCGTGCCCAAGCACCGCGCTCAGAGCGGGTGGTCGTGGTGCCGTGTGTCTGCTCGGCATGCTTCGAACAATCACTAAACGCTACTTTGGACTGTGAACCTGGAAGGAAGACTTACCTTTCGCGCTGCCTGCCAATCTGAAGGCTGACAATGTCCGTATAATCCCGAAGACGTCGTGCTGCAGGATCGTAGTAATCTTGCCGTTGGTCGAGTCCGGCCGGTGAAGCGTTAGTCGCGAGCCAGAAGCTGTGATGATCTGCTGCTCCTTCGTGCCTGCAAACTGTCCAAGGATGGCCTGCGTTGTTGCTGCAGGAGGTTGTATGGTGAGCTGGTACATGAACATGGAGGAGGTGGTCGCCATCGTGACGTGGTGGGAGGCGGTCCAGCCTCAGAGATTTGATGTAAAGTTAGGGAAAAGCGCGTCGCGACGTGCAGATATTATAATACGTCTTCTTGTGATTCCATGGGCATCACTGAGTATCCTGGAAGGAAAAGAAGCCGCCTGATGAACTTTCCAGTGAGTGTTGCGGGGCGCCGTAAGCGTATGGTGAACGTGTCTGCAATCCGACTGGGCCTACTGCTACTCAGAGGCTTTTTTTTCTGATTGTTCTCCTTTTCTGGTTCCCCGTAGACGCGCCCACAGACCTAAGCGTAGAGGTGGCGCCGTGTTTTGATATGCTTCTTCTTCCGGTTGCTCGACAGCCAACTGCCCAATGTAATGCGACAAGCTTCGTGACTCTCGAGCCACAAGCGGTAGACGTCAGAACTTTGTTGTGAGTGACTGTACAATCAAATACGCTGGAGCACGATTGCGCTATATGGAGGGAGTGGTGTGTTGGTGTCGAGGTGTAGGCATTTGGAGAGTTGATGTCGAACTTTTTGTGAGCTTCGGGGCCTTCTCGGGCTGTGATTGGTTGGCGTTCGGCGAAGCACCACGATGACAGCTCCAAGCCTCCAATCTTCGAATCTCCGTTCCTATCCTTCTAACACGACCCACCACGATGCGTTCAGGATATACGTGCCAGCAGTGCCTGGCTCTGATCCGGCGCGGTACTAAAGCGCCTACGCCATTCGCCAGCTCGAACGCACGGAGATGGGTTTCGAACAAGAAGCCCTTGACACCTACGCAAGCGTTGCACCCCCGGCGAAGCGTATCATCGAGAGTCTCAGTACTGGAAGGCGGCGCAAGGAATCAAGATGTGCCTATGACGCCGGTACCTCCAGGCCTCTCGATGAGCAACACAGCCCCGTCGGGCTTTGCGACGCAAGAAGAAGCTGCTCTTGTCCTTCAACCGAACAACCTCTTTCACTCCTTTACCAACTCCCCATCACCCGACATCCGCCGCCGAGCAGCCTTCATAAAGCAGCATGCATACTGTCCCCATCCACATCATCGACAGACAAGAGCACCTCAACAACCAGATGATCCGGAAGCAAAGAAATCAGCGACGGGTGCGCCGCCAGGACACGTACGATTCGAGTGTCCAGATTGCGGAATACCCGTCTACTGCTGCGAAGAACATTATTTCGACGACTATGAGAATCATATGGAGCTGTGCGACACCCTTCGTGAGATCAACGAAGACGACCATGACTTGCGCTCTGGTCGACAGTTTGTGGAGTTTGAGTATCCCGGACCGCAGATGGAGGAGGCGCTGGTCAACATGACGAATTGGGATAGCTTCTTGTACACGAGGGAGTTCCCGGCGATCAATGACACTAGAGCACTAAGACAAGCCACGAAGCTGCTAACCTACCCTACGACGATCGGTTCTATACTGCATGAGCTCAGTCCGTACAACATCCGCCCAGGCGGGAGGTTGACAGTGGAGGGATTGAAAAGCTTCAGTGGTATGTGTCAATTGAGACCTCATTGTTGCTGCCATGTCTGACAAGTCTGAACAGCCCTCCGATACACTCTCCACCCACCTCGTACCGGCGCCGGCACAACCATTAAAGGCCTCCGTCCTAACCCACCTCCCGTCCGCCTTTTCATTCTGGGCGCCCGCGCTGAATCCTCTCTTCCCCGCGAACTCTGGAACCAGCTTGCCTTCATGTTTCCCAACGTTGCCATCCATCTCATCTTCGTGGGTCCTGAATCTATGGCCAACCGTGAAGACGAGTTCCCGCTCCCTGAGCGCACGCCCAGCAACCCCTTTGGCGGCATTGTCGAAGATAGAATAAGCCCGTTCTTGAAGGTAACCACCTTTGTGGAGTACTGGCACACCTTGCACACTGCAAACGTCTTCCAGCCATTTGACCCTTACTTCGATGCTTTCGTTCTCTTTCATCCTGGGTTAGGGCATCCAGCAAGCAGCCACGAGTGGGCGGAGACCATTCCGAAGCTGTTAGAGACGAAGGTGCCTATCATTTCAACAGGATATACGGAGTGGGACATGCAGCGGGATCTGCAGTGGGTGAATGAGAAAATGGCTGGTGAGTTTGATGTTCTGCTGGAACCGGGCGAGAACAGATTCAGAAGCTTGAGGTGGGATCTTAACGACCTGGATCCGGTGGATGTAAGTGCAGGCAATTGGGGGGTTTGGGCATTCAGAGGGAAGAGATATGAGACTACTATGAAAGAGTAAGGATCTGGCGACGGTGTGACTGGCCGATAGAGTCTGGTGTAAGTTATAGGTTACCTCATGCAGGACGTTGCGCTACCGTGAGAGAGACTTTCGCCTTCTGAAGTTGCCCGTCTATGGGGTTACACAGGCACAGTGAAGCTGTGACTTTTACTAGCAACAAACTCTTCTTCGGAAATGAATCTCCTCATGCATGTCTACTTCATCTTCAACATCTTTCCTTTACCTCACCCAACTTTTCCCCATACCTGGTCCCAAACTTTGCCTGCCTCAGTCACCTTTGAGAAGATTTCTTCTCTTCTCGTCTGAGTCTGTACCTACAGTACCTTCTCCTCTTACATCATCCAACCTTTCCTCTTCACCACTCTACTTCCTCGACTCCTTCACCAATCAACGTTTCCAAAGTCTTACTGACATTCTCGACCGCACCTATCTTAGCGTTCTCCAATCTTTTGAGCCACTACCATCCAAATCTGCTATCGCAGGCAATATGATTGATCACGCACGGGGTCCAGCGGCCGGTGCTGTCGGCCTTTTGGATCTGCCGAACGAGCTACTCCAACATATCTACCATTACGTACGTCCATTTGCCATTACGCTGACCAGAAGTCTGGACTAACGTGCCAAGACATCTTCTACACAAGATCGTCTGAGTCTTTGCAGAGCCAACAAGCAGCTCCACGCCCTCTACGTTTCGAACATCTACAAGACCATCACCATCACCTGGGAGTGGTGGCGAAGTATTCCCGACTACTACGACCACCTCTTTGCCTACGGCAACACTGGTGTCGCGCACGTTCGCAAGGTCATCTTACGTCCTATCTACATTCGCGACAAAGACAAGCAGCTCGTGTTGTTTTCCAATAACAAGTCAAAGTTGCAGGATGACACGCACTCATGGACCTTCATACGCATGCTCATCCTAGCAATGCCAAAGGACCGTCTGCTCATGTTTCACTGGAGCTCACCCGCGCCCTTACCGACCACCATTGTCCAACTGCTCTGTAGGCGTCAGCAAAAACTCGAAGAATTGCAAGTACACTTTGGCATCATGACGAAGACAAACCCTACGGTCGATCTGGTTGATCTGCGTCATCCGCCTTCAATCACTTCTCTATCGATAGCAACAGATCGCTTCAAATTCAAAGATGTGACTCGCTTGATTCGCAGATATCGCATCTCAACCCTTACAGTCAACGAGCTACATAGCGTTGGGTTGTACAACATCCCCACACTGGCAAACACGCTATTCTCTGGACAAACTCAAGCCGCGTCCATGTTCGCTAACATTACTAAGTTGCGGCTTATCGAGATGAATCTGCCAACTTCGACCAATTTCCCGCTTAACCAGCTACGAGAATTGGAGCTCGAACACTGCAAGAACGTCTCGCCGATTCTTCACGCGCTTACGTCTGTGCAGCCACCGTCGCTGCAGGTATTTCAAATCAAGCACCGTGAAGAGGTTACCAACCCAGTTTCGGGAGCATTGCTTGCGCTTCTGGCCTTGTCGGATGGGCTACGATCTTTCAATCTGTGCCTACGCTATGCAGACAAGGGCACCTCAACCTTCAGACTGAATAGGCTGAACCTAAGTTGACCGCTTGAAGCTCTAGTTCTCGACATTGGGAAGACCAAGAGACTCCCGTGTGGCTTGCTCGACTCTTCAGTCCTAGATTCTTACACGGGGCCCGCGCTTCGCAGTGACTTCGAAGACCTTCCACATCTGCGACACCTTGGGATACCCATCCACTACGACAAGATCGGTCCTACGAAGCAAGTGAAGCTGGATAGCTTCCTTGAATCACTGGTAGGTAGAAGCTCCATCTCCGCACTGACCGCGTACTGACTCGTCCATAGGCTAGCATTCTCACAGTAGCTCGTCTTGAAGTCTTGCACGTCCTCAACATGCCACGTGTCGAATGCAGTCTACTCAAAGAGGACGATAAGCAGGGTCTGGATTACTCCGTCGTAGCTCTGCTCACCCACATCGCCACCAGCATCTTCAACATCCATCCCGACGACGATGCGTGCAGTGGTCACTCGAACCCGCAGAGCTGGCCAAACACTATCGAAGTCGTCGCGTTCGGCACTCCAGAAGCTTCCCACGATATGCCCTGGAAGATCATCTACTTCACTAGATGCCGTGCTAAGAGATTCCTGGCCGATGTTGGTGAAGTGATCGCTCTGAGGGCGAAGCGTATAGAACTGGAGCGGACCGGTTACGATATGAGATTCATTCGGGAGGAGAAGGTGATCTTTGATGAGAGGAAGCGGAGGGCGGAGTATAGGTGGATGTACGATTGAGGACGGGCCGCTTGCATACCGAATGCGGAGACGCGACGAGGTGAAGAATATCTCGAGGGGTGGGGGGTTAGAAGTGCTTCATCGGGCATGTGGCCATTTCGGAAAGGTTGCTGATTTGGGGCGTCGGCATGCATTGGGCGTTCAAAAAAAGGTTTCATATCGATGTCGATCACAGAAGCATGACCAAGAACTTTCCATTTAGCTAGTAGACAGTTATGGAGCCAGTTGATCGATCGTTGCATGTGATCGCTGAATGCTTGTGACTACCCGGGCGACGTAGGTCGCTTAATAGAGCCGGTGGGGTCTTGCCCAATGTCCGACCACGGTGCAGAGTCGTCCACGATCCGTTGTTCGCGCTGGCTCGGGGACTATATAAGAAGTTCGTACCCACGCCCATCTCCTTCAGCAAACCCGCTCGAGGAAGGCATCATGGCGCTGTACATTGCGTATGAAAAGCCCCAGGCAGTCTATGAAGAGGAACAATTCATCGTCCAACACCACATCGTTAGTGTCGTACCAATGTCGGAAGCACGCCAATGCCTTGTCCACGTCGAGATCCCTACTATCAACATCAATCAGGGAGCACTCGCTGTCGATCCCACACCTACAAGATTGGTTTGCTGCACCATTGTCGTTCTTTTTTGCCTCTACATATTCAGGGAATGCTACCTCTCATCTACCGGACACTAGCTTATCTCACATCGACGATGCTCTCACGTCTCCAAGGGAATCCGCGCATGTTTCGGACAATACTTAGTAAGTCGTACATGCTTGTCTATTCTTGAGGACAGAACTAAGTAGGCCATGCAGGGTGCGGTAAACCAGTGCCACACTCTGGACAAGCTTCCAACATGTTCCCGAAAAATCCGTTCCGCTTTCGGATATGAATCCAGTGCGGCTGAGCGCAGAAGGCAGCATCGTTGGATGTATGGCAAGTCCTAGAGGGCCTGGAAAGGTGGAGGAAGTCGTTGAAGACTGTCTTCAGTAGCACTAGTCTTTCAAATCTGGATCAATACGACGGACCTCGTATTTCTTGGGCGAGCGCGTTGTCTAACGGACGTAGACAATAGCTTGAATTTGCTTCGATATACCGTCCAAGCGCTCTTACGGAGTCTTAGAGTCACATCGCAGTTGCTGTACGCGCGGTTAAGAATTACGAAGTCCTTCGTACTTGCGGCAAACTATTGGAGCCTAAGGCCCCAGTCGTAGCGGCAGCTTCCCCGCAAGGCGCTAATTTAGCACGATATCGATCGATGTGGAGATCCCTGAAGCTTACCTAATTTCTATCAGCATCAACCACAACGAAGAACAACCTTGTTGCACCCCTGATCGTATTCAAAGCTTCGTGTCTCTTCTCTTTACTCGTGGCCTTGTCTTGTCGTTGCTGTCGTCGATAGCTACAGTCTTTCAAACAACATGCAGCCAGCCCCGAGGCACAGCTGTCAACACCTCATTCAAAGCGGCTCCCCATGCGGGGTACATCATCTCGCCCGGCCAATGTCCCCTGACTAGGGATGTATGAGAGGTTCTCGGACCCACAAGGCTTCAAGCCACTGTACGCTGACTGTCTAACATCAGCTTCTTGCCTGTCCGGAATAGGCAGCTTGTAAAGTCGAGCCGTCAGGTGCGTGGTTGTACATTAGCTTGCAGCTAGCCGATCGAAAGTAAGGCCTGTTGCTGTAGGTATAAGAATACCAAAGCCTACCTTGTCCTCTTTCCTCCAACCTCGTCCCCTCTATCCTCTGTCCGTTATAAGGTCTATAAGAACATCTGAGTAACAGTCATGCGTTCTTCAGCTGTCCTTTCCGCGATTGCGTTCTGCCTCGCCACGGTGACAGCTCAGCACGTCCACTATGAGATCCCCGAGGTCGAGGTGCTGGTTCACTCCATGACCGCGGAATACAGCAAGTTCGTGGGCTGGCATGGTACACCAACAGGAAAGCCTTGGCCACACCCTGCCCGTCCAACCCACAGACCAAGACCAAGCAACCAGTGTGACTACTGGCTCGAGGACATCAAGCATCAAGGTATATCAGCATTCAATGCGAACCCAGCGTCATACCAGGTCTTCCGTAACGTAAAGGACTTTGGCGCCAAGGGCGACGGTGTTACCGATGACACGGCAGCCATCAATCTCGCGATCAGCAGTGGCGGGCGGTGTGCACCTGGATCATGCGGCTCATCGACAACTACACCGGCAGTCGTCTACTTTCCCGCCGGCACCTACCTCATCAGCAGCTCCATTATCGATTATTATTATACACAAATGATTGGTAACCCGAACTGTATTCCTGTCCTCCAAGCTTCAGCCAACTTCAGTGGTGCAACGGGGTTTGGCATGATAGACGGAGACAGGTACGGCGCGAACGGCCTCGGATTTGGAGCCACAAACGTTTTCTGGAGGCAGATCAGGAACTTCGTTCTTGACATGCGCGGTACGCCATACAATGCAAGTATCACTGGTATTCACTGGCCCACAGCGCAGGCAACGAGCATCCAGAACGTCGAGTTCCTCATGAGCACTCAAGCCGGCACACAGCATCAAGCCATCTTCATTGAAGAGGGATCTGGAGGCTTCATGAACGACTTGGTCTTCCGTGGAGGTTTGTACGGCTTGAATGTCGGAAACCAGCAGTTCACGATGCGCAATATGAGCTTTTACGATTCGGTGACCGCAATTAACCAAATCTGGGACTGGGGCTGGACGTACAAGAGCATTAATATTGTCAACTGCTCAACTGGTCTGAACATGAGCTCTGGTGGTCGTCTTGCACAGTCTGTCGGCTCGGTGACCTTCATTGATAGCTCCATCACAGACACGAAGGTTGGCATTGCTACTTCGCACGACAGCAGCAGTCTTCCAGCAGTAGGAGGTGGATTAATTGTCGAGAACGTAGTCCTTAACAATGTTCCCACTGCGATTCTTGGCCCTAACAACATGGTCGCTCTCGCTGGTACTACGGGCAGCACAACTATCGCCGCATGGGGCGAAGGCCATTCATACACTCCGAACGGGCCCAACAACTTCGAAGGACCAATCACCCCAAACAACCGCCCCGGCTCCCTCCTGTCGTCTGGCGGCAAGTATTACGAGCGGTCGAAACCCCAATATGAGAACCTCAACGTCCGCAACTTCATTTCCGCCCGCGATGTAGGCGCCAAAGGAGACGGCACAACCGACGACACCAAGGCTCTTCAACGCGCCATCAACCTCGCCTTCGCCCAACGCAGAGTCCTCTACCTTGATCAAGGCGCCTACGTCGTCACGAAGACAATCTACATCCCCCGCAGTGTCCGCATTACTGGCGAGTCCTATCCCATCATCCTCTCCAGCGGAAAGTACTTCGCGGATATGAACAACCCCAAGCCCGTCGTCCAGGTCGGCAGGCCCGGCGAGCAGGGCAGCGTCGAGCTAAGCGACTTTATCGTCTCCACGCGTGGTGCGCAAGCCGGTGCCATTCTGTGGCAATGGAACCTTGCGGCGCCCAGCAATGCGCCCTCTGGCGTCTGGGACGCACACGCGCGTGTCGGCGGCTTCGCAGGCTCCAACCTGCAACTCCCGCAATGCCCAACCACACCGAACATTGTCGTCGACACAGCTGCCGAAGTGAACCAAAACTGCATCGCCGCCTTCATGAGCATGCACATTACGCCCTCAGCTTCTGGCGTCTATCTCGAGAACGTCTGGCTCTGGGTCGCGGACCACGACATCGAAGATCCTGCCCTCACGCAGATAACCATCTACGCCGGACGAGGCATGTACGTGGAGTCTGGCGCTGGGAATCTGTGGCTGTATGGCACGGCAGTAGAGCACCATCAATTGTACGAATACCAGTTTGCGGACACGAAGAATGTGGTTGCAGGCCAGATCCAGACGGAGACGGCGTATTATCAGCCCAACCCCGATGCGCATTTGCCGTTCCCGCCCGTGGCGTCGCTGAATGATCCCGTCTTCGCGGTGGGCAGCAACATCTCGAATGCGGCGGATGGGTGGGGTCTCCGCATCCTCGACAGCTCTGAGATTCTCGTCTACGGCGCCGGGCTGTACAGTTTCTTCTACAATTATTCTACTGGTAAAGCCTCCCCCCTCCCTCGTCCTCTTTCTCCATGTGTTCGCTACCTCCTCACGACCTTCGTGCTCATGCCTCTCCTCGGCTACCCTTCCCTTCTAACACCTTTTAATCTCGTACTTGCGATGCATAGATGACCACTTGCTAATGCGTTGCAACAGCCTGCTCCGCCAACCAAGCAGTAGCCTGCCAAACGGCCATCTTCAGCCTCGAAGGCACGCTCAGCAATGTAGACGTATACAACCTCAACACCGTCGGCACGAGCTGCATGATTACGCGCGATGGAAATTGTCTTGCCCAGGCGGCGGACAATGTAGGCAACTTCATCGACTCTGTCGCGCTATTCCGCAGCGAGTAACGCGTTTCTATTGATCGGTGCGCATGCGCGACATCAGATATTGGGATGATGGCACAAAGACATGTCATGATTGAACGATTTGAATGTGTGAATGTATGTACACGAAGCGAATGTAGGGTACGTACATATAGAATCCGCAAAAGCCATTGTACAAAGCCAAGATCAAACCACCACTCGATCGCCTATGATACGCCATGCTTGCCACTCCAGCCGCCACCGATGATGAAAACGCCAACCCAATGCTTTGAAACACGACACCATCACTATGTCAATCTAAAAGCCGTTGTCTTTGCTGAACTTGATCATTTGCGCATACGTATCCTTCGCCGTCTTGTGAGCGTTAAGAGCGTGTCCCGTACCAGGCGCATAGTAGTTCGTCGACCCCGCCGCCGCAGCCGGGAACAGCGCCGGCTGGACCATCTCGTTCTCACCCGTGCAGTCAGAGGAGCAGAAGATGAAGTCGTTCTGTCCATTCACGATATCAACAGGACCGGTGTACGCGGCCGCAGGCGCGACAGGCTCGGTGAGCGTGAAAATCTCGCCGAGGGTGAAGGTCTGCTTCTTGCCGTCGAGGGTGTTGAAGAGGGAGGTATCGAAATTGGGGAAGCGGTAGAAGGCCGTTTGGTCGCCGATGGCGGAGTTAATGACATTGTAGCCGCTGGGAAGAGAGCCGAAGCGTAGAGGCGCGTTGTTGGATGCTATGGTGGGGTTGAAGTCTGCAATCGTCGTGCCTAGGTTCGCGGTGTTGATAGTGAACCCTTGGAGGATGATGGCGTCAAGGTCGGAAGGGTATTTGTTCGCGAGGCCGATGGACTGGATGCTGCCGTAGGAGTGGCCGATACCGACGACGTGACTAAAGGCGGTGCCGCCGATGCTGCCGCTGCGGAGAGATTGGATCATCTGATGCGCGATTTCGACCTCAAGAGCGGATTGGACGGTTTGAATGGGGTCTGGGTGGTCGGAAAATCCGGTGCCGAGGCGATCGAAGGAAAAGGTGGCGTAGCCGGCTGAGGCAGCGGCGTCGAGGTAGGAGTAGGAGACCCCGTTGCTGGAGGGGATGTCCCAGTAGAGCTGGTCGAAGTTGATGCCGTGGATGAGGAAGTGGACGGTCGAAATCGAGGAAGTTGAGGATACAGAAGCAGGGAAACAGAGTTTGGCATTGATGTTGTAGGTGCCGCTGACGGTGGTCTTGCCGCCGTTGACAGCTGCTTGGATGCCAGAGGTTGGCTGAAGGAATTCGACGAAGATCTCGGTGTCATTGTACTGGCTGGGCGGGTTGGATAGGAGGAGCTTGGTGTTTTGCGCTGATGCTTTTACGGCGACCGTGCCGGAAACGCAGGAGGCTTTACCGCCGGCAGAGGTTGATGAAAAAGGGGAATTGAAGCCTTTAGCATTGCTCAGGAGGGTGGAAAGAAGACCTGGTGTTGGCGAGGCAGCGGCTAGGCCAAGCAGAGCCGGCAGGATGGAAGTGGTGCGAACCATGATCGTCAATGCAGAAAGATGCTTGACAGGGAATGAAAGACCGAAGGTTCGAATTGCAAGTTACTTCAAAGAGAGACTTGGTGAAGGAGTGCAATATCAGACGAGGTATTGAAAGAGAGGCTGAGTATATTGATAGGAATGTAGTGGGTTGTGTGATCCCAGAGTACTTATGCTGTTGTTCTAATATGGCCACTCAATCTAGACCAAGTTCTAGCATTTGGAAGCATATATTCCAAAGGGCTTACCTAGAGCTCGAAGAGGAAGCATTAACAAGTCCGCATATCGCGTATTGCTCGCATCTCATGGCTCAAGCCTTGCACTGTTTTGGGCAATGCTACCACGGAAGTCGATCTGAGGGGGTGATTATTTAAGAAAAGATGGACGTCCGGGCACACCTAGCGCGCGCCGGACCGTTTGTCAATCAGGGACCGACGACAGTAGCGCCGCACGACATACCGTTCCGAGGCCAGTGGCAGCAAGCTCTGGCTTCCGACGGGCGGGAGTGGAACCTGCTGATAGTTCTGGAACTATCAGTTGCTAGTGGCCGTTAGTTTGGGCGAAAACGTGAACGAAGCCGTGCGCCCGAGCAAAACGACAGAGACCGGATGACGAGTTGCGAAGGGAACGGATGTTCGACGAGACCGATGGTACGATCTTATGTGGAGGGAAATTAATGCTGAGTCGTCTGCGAGCGAGAGTCTGTGAGCTTGCCTGTCAGGATAGACGGAGGTGCCAAACCAACAACGGTAAGCTTACAAATCGGGCTCGATCTCGTAAGACCTCCAAGTGAGACATCTCCGAAGGCTAAAAATTTCTGCTGCATCTTTTACGGTAGACTCTGTTGCAAGGACATGCCAACTTGAAGTAGTTGACAGAAACCCACGGTATACCCCGCGTGACTCCGAACTACGTGTGTGCAAAGCTGAGACAGACAGACTGTACCGAGGCGATGCAGAAGCAGTACAGTCTCGGAGATAACGTTACTGTGGAAAGCAGTGGTACCACTGACATCGACATGAACATGATGCATACCATCAGAGACGGCAGAAGGTAAGCGGAAAACAAAGAGGACACAAAAAGGGCTGGGGGAGATGAGATGACGTTCCCAGATTGCTGTCCCGGACAATCTTCGGTGACAAAAGGCTTGTTTTTTTGGATATTCGCCACCCGATGCTCCTTCGCCCCTCGATTTCTTAGCACATCGCAATTCGATAAGGTCAAGTTGGTCTCTCCAAACCCGGCTTCAGCTCTGTGTGCGAAGCCATGAGAACCTAGAAATCAAATGACTGCCACTGGAAACGTGGTTGGGGTGAGGCAGAACATCGTGACCACGACCTGACCGCAACCTCCAAGGCCGTTTGGTGCAGATCTAGCACTATAATCTGTCAATCGAACTTGGACAACAATGTAAAAGAACATAGCACACATGCGACCATACCCCGACAACGTGGATGATGCTTCTAGCGTGAGACTAGCGACTCTCTACAGCTCTCATGTTGTAGGCTATCAAGCTTCCCCATGGGGGATTTTGACGAGCTGAAATCTGATCTTCACGGATTCAGGTGGCTACCAACAGTGTGGTGCATCTGATGCATGGCGCTACTTCATGAAAAGAATAGTCTAGATTATCATGTTGAAGGAGGGTATCATGTTGTAGAATGCTCATCGACTCCTCCATCAGGTCAGCCTTGATTCACTAGATCCCGCGACATTGTCTTATCATCTGACACGCTCAAGACGATCTACTCTACTCCGTTCCGAATGATATCAACGTGCTTCTGCTCAGCGCGCCAGTCGCTTACTACATTCCTAGTGCCACGAGAGCAAGACCAGCACCTGCTCCGAGCATCGGAATCGTCGTTGCGGCAGCAGCATTCGTACTCTGCTGCAATACACTCGAGGTTGCGCTGCTGACAGCCCCTCCAATTACGGATGTCGCAGAGTTGAACGCACTCGAGGCAGCAGAGTTGACGCCGGCGATGGAGCTTCGAACACCTTCAGTCGAGGCTGCATTTGTGCCCACGATGGTCGTCGGCACCGCAGAATTCGCAGGAGACCTTGTCATGGAGGTCGCAACTGACTGGCCAGAAGTGTATGATCCGGTCGAGAAGCTGCAGGAGCGGACGATGTCGTTCACATCTGCGATCGATGTCAGCTTGCTGGATCCACCACCAAACCGATCATGAGACCTTACCATTGTCATGATCCTCCAATGAGGCAACACACGCCTCGCAGATTGGCACCAAATTGCTGGCATCCGGGAAGTTGCAGACGCAGTTGATGTACCCATTGGAGTCATCGTCGTTTTGAGCGTCGCACTGTTGGGTAAGCAATGTCACCGGCTGGCAGACGCTGCGACATTGATTTGGAACGTCGTTGTCGTCGATGTCCTGCGCTGTGACTGCTACACAGACTACGAGAAGAACGAGGAGAGCTTTGAGCTGCATCATGAGACGTGTCTGTGTGGCGACTATTGCTGGATCTATGCCGATACCTAGCAGATCACTTAGAGCAGTGTCAGAAGACTTGCCGCAACGCTTTCTCTTATAACAATGTTGCGGCAGAATGGTAAGCTTGCTTATATAGCTCAGATATAGCCAGTCGGAAATGCACCTGGAGATGCACCTTGAGAACTGCGAGAGATCATCCACTTCCACGTTGTTGACATCATCACATATTCGTCGCCCGTCCGATACAACTGGGAATATCCTGACTGCAGAAGCTTACGCAAACAACCTCGAAAACAAGGCCTACTCGGACATACCCTCGTTCAAACAACATCGATCGTTGTACAACGCGGTGTGAGTATGACGGCGCTCCACGACAGACGGGGCGTTTCAGAAGCAATGCAGTTGAACTCCTTCCAGACGCCAAAGCCTTAACATCGACGTGATACTGTTGGCGTTCAGTGATGAAGGTGAGTGGAGAAGGAAAATGAAGACGGATACGTGGAGCTGTTCTATTCCGCCAAGGGGGACGGAGAGCTTGGCGGCTACGCGTCGCTATGCGGGTGAAGTGAAGAGTTGGCAGGGCAATGTTGTTATTGCCAAGGTATCGAGTATGTATAATAAAAGGTCATAGAAAAGGTTGAGAGCAAGCTTCAGGAACTGTATAAGATAGGTTGGGCTGGAGGCGGTTGTGGCTGCTGCTGCTGCTGGCCTGCCCGAGAGGTGTCCGCCGTTATCCCGACCACACCTTGGCCCTTCTGGGTGCATGTCTCAGTCGAACCACAATCTCATTTCCATTGTACCGATATTCAGGTTACAGCTCACCTGACCCACGGAAAAACTTCGGCCGGCCCGCCAGAGCTCACACTTTAGCCAGAAAACCTCAGAAACCTCACCTGGCCCATAACTTCTTATTAATATCATAATAATAATCTTATTTAGCCGTGCGTAATAAGTGCGTATACTATATTATGATTAGATAATACTCTATATATATAAAATTAGCTTCAAAACCTTATTAAAGCCTTACTTTATTATCTAAATTATTAAAATAGTTAGTAGTAAGGTCTCATGTCCCGCCTTAATTACGACTAATATAAGTTACTTAAAGACATTTCAGTTATAATTATAATATATCGAGATTATAATACTAATAACTTACTAACCTAATTATAGTTAGTACTATAGGGATTATATTATGAATATAATCGTAATAGATTAGAATTATAATACTAATAACTTACTAGCCTGATAACGATTAGTACTATAAGATAGTTAAGACCAGAAAGAGTATCCACAGGCTAACAGAATTTAAGAAGAATAAAGAGGTAACAACACACTATAATACTATTATAATGAGATTATATTATGAATATGCGAAAAGTTTAGAAATCTTTGGAAAGTTAACCTGGGGCAGGCCGAGGATCTCGCTGGGGTCGGGTGAGCTGTACGCTCATATTCATTGTTGTCTCGATACCTCCTCAAACTCACATTGAACAACTCCGACCTGGTTGATGTACGCTACACGATCTTCACAGGATGGCCACGTGGTTCTTGACAGACCGATCGGATGGCCAGATCACGGCAACTGTAACAGGCGCAATCAAATCTGGAAGTGAAGCACCGTTGAAGTATCAAGTTCATGTAGTATCGTCTATCAACAAAGTGTGGAAGCGCAAATCGCTCCGCTTGCCCCATCCTTTCCTTTCCCGGTGCTCCGCATACCCTTGCAAACCACATTCTGTACTCGTAACTCATTTCTTCATTCCAAACACATCCCGGACACAAGCGCATTGTCTGCGCGACCAGCAGAGGGTGCAAGTGACCCATCGCCCTTCGCCGTCCCCTTCAGTTTCGCCCGATTCTCTTCGCCGACGATTGACACTCTGATAACCAGTGCCGACATCCTCATATACGTGTTGTGCACGTGGAATGGCTATGCTCGGCCTGCTATCGCTCGGCCTAACCGCACCGCAATCTTTCTTGTTGAAGATCGCTTTCGAGGTGTTTTGGTCCTCTTCTTCAAGGTTGATGTGTCGCTCCTCGACACTGCAGCCCAGGTTTATCCCCACACCCTGCAGTCCCTTCGCGCCGCATAATCCTCGTGCCGCCGGTTGGTTGTGACGACTTCCTCCGCCTCACCCTTGCAAGAAAAGTCAAAGCCATCGTCGTCATCTTCGTCTTCCTCCTCCTCATGAGATACTGACAGGATGGTAAGAGACCGCCTCCAGATGTGGGACATGCGCTTCTTGAGAGGCGCTGCGATGTGGGACCTGCGCTTCTCGGTTGATGGTAACGCTGATGATGATGGGTGATAGAGGATGCGGTCCAGGTTGAGTGACATACGATCGAGAGTGAGCGAGATACGCGGTGGCGTGGAGGTAACCATGTTGGATGAGTTGGTAAATTCAATGTTGTGGTGTGGCTGAAGAACTACCGTTGAGATAGTGTGTTGAGGTAAAGCTTGCTTGAGTCTGAAAGGTATGCAAGTGGAATGCCTCGTGGTGCGATAGTCTTTGAGTACGATGATTGTGATGCTGGAAGGGAAGGCAATGGGCGAAACGGTTGTTACATATACCTGGCGAGCGGACCTTGACAAGAGTGTAATTGTAGACTGTAGCCTTGGCTTCCTTGACAGATCGCCAAAATAGACAAGTATAGCCTTTGCGATGTCAAAACTCATGACAGTAGTCGATTTCTTGCAGATCCGGTAAGAGGTCTAGACTCACAACCATAGCGACTGAGACATACCGGCGCCAGGACACAGCCGTTGAAGTTAGGAACAACCTCTTCAACGCATGGCTCATCATATACAAACTCCCATTGGACGGGTTTGTAGCTTTCTAGCCAACAAGCCTACCATCTCCGGCAGTACCTCCCACCTGGAGTGCCCATGGGTGTGGTACGCTAGTGCTCGTAATTTGCTAAGCCCAGATACGGAAAGAAAATGCAGGTTCATGACTCGTTCGAAAGGATCGGCACAGCTGAAACATATCCAGACGTCTGCAACCCAAGTTTTCGGGTTGCCGGGATCCCAGATAGCGGGATACCCTTCTGTTCGGGATGCTGATTTGAGAAACTGGAAGACGAGGTCTTGGGTGCTGGGTCCCATGAGTTAGGTATTGGGTCTGGGTTGGCGGGAGGATTGATCTCCGATATGACCATTGAACCCCATTATGGAAGGTCCTGGGCCAACTTCTTGCGTTACCTGGGAGAATATTTGGTAAGAAGGTCTCGGAACTCTTCTGCGGCATCATGGATGGCCCCGTACAGAATCACGCCGTTCAAGCGTGGCAATAATTCGCATGGAAATGAGACAGAATACGTGCAAGTGAGACAGAATATGATGCGAATAGGACTAAGAGACAATAATTTGCGTTCTGCATGACGTACATTCTCTACGAAAGGGTTTGCTGTTGATCAGAGGGGATCGTCAGATGTCCGTCGGTAGGCCTGACTTGCGCCATGAAGCACGACGTCGGTTCAAAGCCGGTGAAGGGTGTACATGTCCTGCAAATCTGTTCCAGACATCTTTTGCATTAGGTATCGGAGTATGGAGGTGAAGCGGGTTGAACGATCCTTGCATGATAGTCGTAGAAGTGAGTCCTACGGATCGCATTTCAGTCTATCCTCGGCAGAAGTCCCTCTTGTCTCACCAATCTAGGGTTAGCAGTGTTTATGTGTTCCCAACATATCAATGCCAACACCTGTTGTATGTTGACGTAGAGACCGTTCGGCGGGAACAACATTGTATCCTTAGGTCATTGCAAGCATTGATCGACTGTGGTCTGTGGCAGCTGAAGAAGTTCAGGCGCAACGCCGTCTAGCGCAAAACCAGGGATCGGGAGTTTGATGATTTGCATCCGTGTTCGTGAAGCCTCGAACAGTGAGGTGCTGGAGTGCATGGAGGTCATATCGTCACGTGATTTTTTGTTTGGATCTAATCTATTACCTCGCTACGTCTTGTTCTCACGGCGGTGGCTCGAAGACTCAAGCAGAACATGAGCTGCAGACATTATATGCAGCAAGAATGAGGTTAGTTCGTTGGGACCGAAGCGCAGCACGTGACCTTCAGAGCACGTGTGATTGTTGGTCTGAGATCCCAAACCAAAACCCATAAACGAAGCTTGAAGCCCATGGAATGCCGCATATATCATCTAGTAGGGGAGCCAAGTCTTCGCGATAACGTACAGCTATTCTTCGATAATACATCCACTTGTTATGGTGGTGGCTGAATGCTGATCGGACACAAGCTTTGCAGCAAGCCTTGCTCAGTTACAACGTCCATCTTCACCACGCTCCAGGTTTCTTTCGAAATTCCATTCCCTCTTTACACCCACGAAGAGCAATGGTCGACATCGCAGGCGGGGCAGAAGAAGCAATCTCTCTGTTAGTTCTACGCGACTTGGGATGAGCAATGCCTCGTGCGGTCAGTACGTGGATGGAGCTACTGCAGCACAAGAATCACCAATATGGCCCGCTTCCCTCCCAGGAGGAGGGTGCTCCTTCTTCACAAGCTTCAGCGCAGCACCGCGCCCGTCGAAGCAAGTTGTTCCTTATGTTGACAGGAATGACCGCCCTCGTCTTCTTCCTGGCCGCCATAGTCGGGTATATAGACCTCTAACTTCCCTGAGGCTTCAGAAACTGACAACATATAGAGCGCAGTCAGGACCTGGGTTCAAGGGGGCTGCTTCTGGCAAGTGCGACACCGTTCAGCACGGCTACCGCTGCGACCCTGAAATCTCCCACTTCTGGGGCCAGTACTCGCCATACTTCAGCGTCCCCTCCGAAATATCTCCCAACATTCCGCGGGGATGCTCGATTACGTTTGCCTCCGTCCTCTCCCGCCACGGAGCCCGCGATCCTACTACTTCCAAGACTAGAGCATATCGTGCCCTCGTTGGCAATTTGACCGCCAACATCTCGTCCTCAGCATACACCGGCAAATATGCATTCCTTGCGGACTACACCTATACATTGGGCGCAGACATGCTCACGAAATCCGGCGTGCAGACCATGGTCAACAGTGGCGAGAAATTCTTCGATCGGTATAAAGCCCTGGCGAAGAGGAACACGCCGTTCATCCGCTCTGCAGGCGAGCAGCGTGTCGTAGACAGCGCTACCAATTGGACGGTCGGCTTCCACAATGCAAAGACCGCCTCTCGCAGCTCTAATCGTTCCTATTCATATGATATCATTGTCATCCCAGAAGATGTCGGCTTCAACAACACTCTCAGCCACGGTAACTGCGCGGTGTTCGAGAACGGTCCTGATGCCGATATTGGTGATAATGCACAGCATGAGTGGACTGCAGTTTCTATTCCAGCTATCCGCAACCGACTGGAAGCCGACTTGCCAGGCCTCGTCTTGAGCATCCAGGATACCATCAATTTCATGGATCTATGCCCGTTCAACACAGTTGCCAGCCCCAACGGCACGATATCCCCCTTCTGCAACATCTTCACTGAGGAAGAATGGCATCAGTACAATTATTACGAGACACTGGGCAAATGGTACGGATATGGGCCCGGTCACCCACTTGGCCCAACGCAGGGTGTCGGCTACGTTAACGAACTTATTGCTCGTCTAACGCGCCAGCCCGTGGACGATGAGACGACGACCAACCACACCCTGGATGACAGCAGCGTAACCTTTCCCCTCAACAGGGCGTTGTATGCGGATTTCTCCCACGACAATGACATGACAGGCATCTTTGGCGCTCTGGGATTATATAACAATACCACGCCATTAAGCAATACTTCTATCACACCCGCATTACACGCGAACGGGTACTCTGCCTCGTGGACCGTGCCGTTTAGCGCCAGAGCGTACTTTGAGAAGATGAGGTGTGGACGGAGGAGGGAGGAGTTGGTCCGTGTCATTGTGAATGATCGCGTTGTGCCGCTGCAGAGGTGTGGCGCCGATAAATTGGGAAGATGCACGGTGAACGCTTTTGTCGAAAGCTTGGCGTTTGCACGGGAGGGAGGCAACTGGGATCAGTGCATGGTGGATATGGGAATTCCTGAGGGGGATGCGTATGTTCCGTCGCAGTACTGATCGAATTGTGGCCCGCTATGGGAACGGTGCCCAAGCCTTTTCCTCTCGAGTAGCAGACTTCGCAGCCACTGCCTCCGACCTTCTCAGTGTCAGTTCTGCAGGGTATTATGTCCTCCATACCTTCTCTAGGGGCAAATCTTATTTCTTATATGAGCCCGATTTGCTATTTTCATTTCCGTGATTTCCGCGTTTGTCATGTGACGTAATCGGGTCACAGGCTGGGGTTGTTGTTATTGTCGCCGGTCACCTCACCTCATTGTCTTTCCCGTCAGTACGCATCTCCACCTTCAATTCGTCGCATCTACAGTTATACGCACTGTTACATGCATGATGGACATACGCCAACATCCAGCCGTCGCTCAAGCAATTGAGCGTCTGCTCTCCGTCTGCATTAAGGCGCAATCAGATGCGCGTCGCGCGGTACAAGCTGCGAGGGAACGCCCGCGATGGCCAAACCAAAACGACAACAGGTCTAAGCCTGTTGGCGAGAAGGCGCAGTTCAAGCATCTTTCTGCTGAGACCTTACGCAGGATCTTTGATTACGTGAGTAATATCCTACGACGCGCCAGCATTGAGCCATCAGGACTGACACAGACAGATCCCACACAAGGCTCATCAAAACAGCTTCCTTCGCGTCAACCGCACCATCTACATTATTCTGATTGACAAGGTCTACGAAACGATCAGCATCGACCTTACCTTTCACTCTTCCTTCGATGCCTCCCTCAAGGCTCTGCTTGACACGAACAACCAAGGACTTCCTCATATCTGCAACGTCAATCTCTATCTCGGCGATCCAAGTCACGCGACCGACGGCCTGCAAGACATTGCATGGCAATTCATTAGCGGCATTCCTGAAGAGAACAAGCTTCGTCGCTTCAGGTAAGAGCCTCTTCCTCCTTCCCACTCTCGTTCGTTTTCACTTCATGGGCTTCGGTCACTAATGTTTCCCAATCATAGCTGGCCTTCCGAGCTCTCTCTCTCGGCAAAAAGCTCCCGCTCGCTGTGGCAATTTCATGAGCAGCTGGTGAATGTTGAATTGTTTGAAAATACATACCAGCAAGGCATAAAGAAAGTCAACGTTGCTCTCCAGCAGCTGCATGAGGTTAAGGAGCTTCGCATCAGCCCAGAAACCCCGGCTGCACGCGAAAATGTGTCTCTCCCACTATTCAATATGAGATCCATTGAGACGCTCCATGTCGACATGCGTCACATGAGCCCGCCAACGAGGAATGGTGAGGTCAACACCACAGGTGTCGTAATCGATGGGGTTTCAGAGAATCTGTTCAAGGACAACGTGCCTCGCTGTTCACGGCCGCTTCAACTGGTAACCCTTATGCTCTGGAACGTCAATCTGAGCCACAGCTACATGACGTGGACGAGGGTTATCGAGTCAGCTCTGTTAAAGAGCGTCGAGCTTGTCAACTGCCCAAGTACAAGCACATTTCTGCGCGAAGTATGCTCCAACGCGCAACTTGAAAAGCTCACCATCTTGTACAATGAAGAAAGCGCCGGGAGCGAAGACCACGATATACCAAACACACTCCTCCTGACTCTCAAGCACCAGTCGAGGGCTTTGTGGCTGGATTGCAAAGACGAGCAAGCGCACCTCGATCGAGACTCTCTAGCAGATATCTGTGGCGGGCTCGAACGGCTGTATCTTCGTATGGGCTCATCTGTACAGCGCGTTTCCTATGCTCCGTGGCATAGCAAGCTATTGCCAAACCAAGCTAAGCCCGTGAACGTAGAGTCGAGCACGACTTTCTTTCCGCAGTCGGTGTTGCTGAGAGAACTTACCATCGCCTTTCCCGTCGTTTTGGACGCAGATTGTAACGGACCAGGTGGCTTCCTTTCCATTGTAAGTACAGCCTATGTGCGGAAAACGCCGACAATGCTGACATCTCCAAGCTCGTTAGATCGCTTGAGATGATGCCCAACCTCCGAGCGCTGAACTTCATCAACGATCCTATCACACGACAGGAGGCCTTCAATCTGCAATACGAGTGTGGGGAAGACTATGCTTGCCGCCCAGTAAGCCTTTCACCATTCCAAGTCCCTCTAGGCGATTACTCTTTCGCCGATGCTCGGACGGGCCATGGCGCAGACACTGTGATATCTTCGGATCGCTCATCGCTCGAGGTCAAGATGGCTCTTCACAGTGGTCCTCCCCAATACGATGGATCAGGAGAAAATGACACTTCAGGAAGCTACCATGACTTCATCGGTCAGCGTCCGCAAAACATGCCGGGCCTCACTTCATCTAGGTTTAGTAGTGGTGGCGGCACTGCTCGCTCACATAAGGCTACACCTACAGGCCCTCGCTATCCAGCGCCTGTTGAACCCGCGAATCTGGCTGCATTTCTGCTTCCACACTCGGATGTTATCGAGTCCCCGTCTGTTCCTACTTCTCGCCCAGCTATGTACGCACCATACGCGTCACACGAGCCAGTCGAAGTGGGCAGATTGACTCCGCCCACACCGTCATCGGAGTTCCCTACACCAGTCACTCAGAGCAAGAAGGAACGTCATTTCGAAGAGGTGACTGCAAAAAGTTTTATGGAGCGGTTCAGACAGATTTCCGCGGCACCACTTGCAGCGAACCCAAGCTCCTCTGCTAACGCGCTCAACCCAGCCGCCTCGCCCTTCAGCGCTCTTCAGAGCGAACAGAAGTCTGAGCTAAAAGCCCAATTAATGGCCATGGTGCAGCCCGGCGCACAGTCATTGGGAAATCGTACCGAGCACGCGGAAAACGGCTCGAATGCTTCTGAAGCACCATCCATCAACTACTCGCAGCTTGAAGGCAGCGCCGAAGACGTTGTTGAGGTCTGGCAAGGCTCCGAATCCGACGATTGTGACGTTGAAAGCCACAGCGAATCCGCCCGACCCGGTCTCGGCGCCAAAGAGCAGTCTGCAGATGATGAAAAGATTGAACCCGCGAAGCCGGCTTCGCTCTCCCCAGCAATACAAGCCATCCTTCTCCAAAATCTCGCCACCAAGATTTTCCGCGCCGCACAAGCCTATGGCTCTCCCCTTCGCGTGCTCACCTTCGGTTCCGTAACCGCGGAAGGGGGAGCGAAGCATTTCATTCGCGGCATGAGCTCCTCTCCCGTTCCGAAGGAATGCGTAGCGGTGATGCTGTGCCTCGTGGCGATAACGCTGTTGCAGTGCCGGTGGACTTCGATGCCCTTGTTAAGATGGGAGAGGAGGTGAGTGGCTTGATTAAAGCGAAGGAGATGGAGAGGCTTTCACACGTGAGCTGGAAGGGGAGGACCACAACGGTGAAGGTCGGCAAGTAAATGGAAGAAACCCTTCGGCTCCGTGGAAGCTGAATGCCGAGTAAGGGCTTGCTGAGTGCCACATGGTACAGACATGGTGATTCGAGGCAAGGTTGAAGAAATGGTCTTGATAAGTTCATGATGGCGATACTGTCTGCTACGAAAGGTCGTACTTACCATAGCTCGCCACAAATACAATCCAGAATCTTCACCCTCCATCTTGCGTTCCGAATTGTGAGTGATTCGCGTAAAACTTCGCAAAGGTGTCCTCCCTCGAGCCTCCATATTCCTTGTCCCAACCATCAACTCCATCTTCCTCAAGCTCATATCCTCTATCTCTATCAGTCTGCCCAGCCGAAACATCTTCTCGACTGCCCTCCTCGACAGATTCACAATGCCTTTCTGAGCCAGGTAGCATAGCCCTTCTCGCAATGCCGCGTTAAGGTAAAGGATGATAAGTTGTAAGGCAGTATGTCGAGCGCATCAGTGATGGGCCGCAGTGTGGCAAGCGCAGAAGCGAGTTGAGGTTTTCACGGAAATTCGTTTGCGAAGGAAGGCGCATCGTCTACCACAGCGGGCACGTCTTCCTTAAGCGCAACACCGGCTACCGCTAGTATCATCGTTACCGACGCTCGTGGTGACCGACCATGGGCGTCCTTGCTCCTTGACTGCAGCGTCTAAATCGTGAGGTTTATCCACGAAGAGGCCGCGCTCTTCGGTCATGTGGACTGCTACCGGTATAGGAGTAGGGCGAGGACATTCTGGACTGCCTGTCTTCGGCGGCTTTTTCAGAAATGCAAGTACTAAAACGTCTATCGCCGGTTTTGTGGGCTGTCATGCAAGTCCGTGGAGCAGGGGTCAAAGGTCTTCTTCTTCGCCGCAGATGCCAAGACTGTTGGGCAGCGGAACGTCTGGGTCCATTTGAGAAGGTGTTTTGGTTATGTCACCCAGTTCACGGCTATATAATCAGTCATTGCTGGTATCTCAATTGATTGTATATTGCGCGGTCGAAATGACACTGTTGCGTTAGAGGAAAGCGTTGAGAGGCTCGTGCGAGAGTGAGGTCGCCTCGTTGCATGATGTTTGCGCTGAGATGGAGAGATCGAGTGGTAGGAAGGGACAAGAAGGTGCAAAAAGACAACCTCATTCTTCTCCAAAAGCAAAAAAATTCGAAGTCGCGATGTTAGCCGGCTTGAATGGGAATAGTATGTGGCGCATCACATGACTTTGCTAACATCCATAATTGCCATTGCTAACATCCCACACACGCTTCCGAGTTAACATCCTAGATAGCGTATAGATACGCTACTAGACATGATACGACCTATCGGCATGATGAGTATGATACGGCTAGTGTAACATGACATGATACAGCTCGACCATGTAACCTTGGAATTGAACCAAGCTCATTTCGAATCTCTTGGAAGAGGAGCTGTGAAGATTGCTTATATAGTTACGTAGTTTGAGCGAGCGACTGTGCTCGAGGAACAACGTTGATGCGCCCGTTGTTCGCTGACTGGGTACGTCCTCGAGCTGTCGCGATGTTTACTGTCTGTTCGGCTCTTGAGGAAAGCGGCTAACCGTGTCGATCATGCCAGCGGCCCTCGGCGGTTGGAAAGCTTTTTAGTTGCCTATCGTGTAAATAGGCGACCGGACTACTAGGTTGTCAGAATTTGACGAGGACTTCAACGAGGATGGATCGGATCTGGTTTAGGGGCTGGTATCGCACGAGCAGTCCGCGACGCGTAATGCGGACAAGCTGCGACATGCTTCTGCTGAGACGCAGAGCGAGAATGTAACTCAGTGAATTCGGCGGCATCGGTGTTTTGCGCGTCGATCAACCTTTACGTGCTTGACACACTGGCCCACGTCTTCGGACTCGTTCATTTTACCTGACTCCTCCTGTTTGAGGGGCTTGTGCACTCCTTGCGCTTCATAAGCGGCTACTCTTCTCACTGCCTTTCTATACAATTTTGCTTCCTCATCCTTTGAGGCTCCTACCTCTGTCTTTTCTTTCAACCTCTTAGCCGACGTAGACGTCTCGCCCAGATGTTTCTTCTGCTTCCATAAATTTCGCTTCCTTGCCTATACCCGGCCCTCTTGACGACCACTCTTGCGGTAAGCTTCGAGCATCTCTAGGTCAGCAGTGACCGTCTGCTTGACCTCGTCAACAGCAGGGGCAGTAGAATTCTGAATACTGCTAATGACACGCTTGATTGGGGATACGATGAATTCGAGGACAGCAGAGCCGTGAAGAAAGGCACAAGGTACTTCAGCATTACCATTCTCCATATTTTAATGCCCTGCATAATCTTATGGTCCTCGGTCGACCATATAGATCCTAGTTATTGCGCCTTGTCTGCACTGCTGTATGGCGCGTGCCTACCGCGAAGGTCATCGCGATGCCTGGGCACGGCTTAACACTGGGCCGAAAGGTCAGGACATGCGAGCACTGCCATTGTGCTGTGACTTTGGCGCTGCCATGTCATCGTATCTTTCGGATCGTCAGCGTCTCCTGTCGTACGTTCAGGATCGCCACAACGCAAGGGCAGGGGCGCCTCTCCGAATGACCGCAATGTCACCACCATTGCATAGACGCATCGAGGGAGAGAAGTGATTCAAAAATTGCGCATTTAGTAGTGTGTTATCGTGAGAGAAATACTTCTGAAAGTCGCTATTGAGATGATTTGAAGTCGAGAAGGAAGTGCAAGCGCCGGCATTTACCGAACTTAACCCAGGTATATACAGTCACAGGTGTAAAAGCGAGTCCAGATCAACGTTTGATATATATGTAAAGTTATATTGAAGATCAAGTTACGCATGCCATACGGATGATGTTGACTTCATCTTATATATAACTTCATGCGCGGGGAGACCACCAGTCACGTGACCTCACAGCGATACGCCCCTTCAGCCTCGTGACGTCGCGGTGGGCTTGGTAAGAGGAGATTAAGGCGGCGGATACACTCGTCTGCATGGAAATCATGATTTCATTCGTTCACAAGCCTGTGATTATGATGGCTACCTGCCTTCCTAACCATGCTGCAAACTTGGTTAGCTTACTGTAGCCATTCATCCACGACCGAGCTCAGCAGCTACAACGCCATAGAGTCTGCCCAAGCCTAGCCTTTCCGCTGCATGATCTTGCTGCCAATCGCTAAGTGATAGCTCCGTAAATCCATCACCATGTTATGAACGCCCCACCATCAACGCCTCAGAACATCGGACCGCCGAATGTTGTAGATAGAGGAAGCACAACCCTTATCATGAGCAATGTCGTCGGCCCTCCGAGAGAGATGCTTGGCTTAACGGAATTGGTAGCCATTAGCCTCCATATCCTCGAATTCCTGACGCATCTTTCCAATGATACTATCAGCGTCGTGCTGCGCGCCCTTCTCCGAGAAGTTCGACTCAGTAACAAATTCTAGGTCGGGCTTCTTCTCCGTCAGCTCAACAAGGAAGCGGAACTGGTAGTGATCGAGCTTCTCGCGACTGTCATCCGTATCCTCGCTGTCATACCACTTCAGCGTGATCTTCTTGAGAGCAGGAGCCATGTTGAGGCAGCCGATGACTGCGGTAATACGCTCACCAAGTTCGACTTCGAAAGCTTGGGTAGGAGCTTCGCGGTCGGGAGAAGGGTCGCGCATCCATTCAGTGTCCCAGACGAAGGTCACGACGGCCTTCTGGAGCTTCTCGAGTGGAGAAAATGTGGATTCCTTGAGTAGCTGGAAAGTCTCCTCGACGTAGGAAGGGTGGCCAAAAGAGGCGGTGGCGTGGATGTTGAGAGTCGCTGTATCATAGTACCAAGCAGAAGCTTCCTCGCAGATGGTGTTGGACAGGGTGAGGAGGCCAGGTGGAGGTGGGCATGCGCTGACAGTGATGAAATTTTTAGTGTGGCGGTAGAAGGAGGTGTCCCGAGGCTGTTGAGTCGCATAAAGCGGAGCATTGCCATCGTCGTCGTCGTCGTCGTCGCCTTCACCGTCTTCTTCCTCGACGTTCTCGCCATCGACACCTTCCTCGTTTTCGCCGCTAGTGTCCTCGCCATTGGCGTCTCCATCGTCTTCGTCATCACCATTCAGACCGTGCTCGCCAGCTTGAGCCTGTGGAAGGTTTTCAATCGATTGTTGCAGTGCTTGCGCGTGAGCCAATGCAGCCTGCACCGAGGCAATGCCTTGAGCATCCATAGCTTGTTGGGTCATGGTCAGCAATTGAGTAATAGTAGTTTGAGCGACGGCCTTCGCGTGCGTGATTGCCTGAATTTGTGCCTGAGTCGTAAGAACTTGTGCGATAGCACCATGAGCCGCGCCCAGAGCGACCATGGCAGAGGTGACAGAGTTGCCGAAAGGTTGGGAAGGAGGCGGGTGAAGAGGACCAAAGCCGCTCGTCAGCAAATATTGGCCTGCATTCTGGTTGCTGTCAACAGCGGGAATAGCGCCAGTCGCATCTGGTCCAACCCAAATAGTGCCAGCACTTACATCACCAGCAGCCACGATGCTCGGCACTAGGTCTGGTGGAATTCCTTGGAGTGGGCTTAGAAGGAGATGGCCCATACCCGAGACAGGGACCTGACCATTTGGATAGGGGTTCTGGCCTTGCTGTGCGCCAAGGAAGACCACAGGAACAGCATTCGCGGGAATGTTGGTGGCGGTTGGAGGTGTCGCAGCTGGCACTGGATTGGAGACTACAACGTGTTGGTAAGGGTCAACGAATCCGTACAAGGCCGTCGGTAGAGTTTGACCGGACGTAAGGGTTCCGATAATCACGATGGGGAGCGACCAGGTTACACCACTGGCGGTAGGCAAAGCGGCGGCATTCGTCGTACCAAGGACTGAACCATCTCCTTCGTCTCCATTCATGTCTTCATCTTCAGGTTGTGCTTCACCGCTAGCTGGTGTAGGGAGAGTGGAGTTCGTGAGGTTAGTGTAGAGCGAAGGACCAGGCGCGTTTGTCGAGTTGACACCGGTGCCATCGTTATTCAACCCCTCATCTGTCATCTCCATGTCTTCCTGTACATCTTCGTTGATCTGATCTGCATTAGTCTCCTCGTCCAAAACAGCAGCCTCGCCCTCCTCGACCTCAGCCTCATCCTCTCCATCACCTTCACCCTCTTCACCTCCAACATTGCTGGCCGCTTCTGTTGCACGCTTTTTGGCAGCCACCTTTTCGAAAAACTTCTTCAACACGTTCTCCGCGCCATCAGTACGTTCAGACACTAACTCGTAGACATGGCCACGAATTTCTTGAGGGAGACCCATTAGGGTGAGATCATCGCCGCTCGGAGAGTTGGCGTCTGGAAGTGGTTTCTTGGTCGCCATCATGATGGAGTAGGTGTTCTTGTCGTGGTTCGAAGTTGACATCGGGTCTTTGTCAGATATTCAAGGTAGGTCAAGGGTAGATCAATTGAGATGAGGTCGTTGTCAAAAGTGAGTGCAGCTTCTTGCTGCGATCTGAAGCCGAGGAATTTGATAGTGAGTCAGGTTCGGTTGAGAGCACAAGATGTTCGCGTGTCAGGCTGTAGGCAGCAATTAGCGTGGTAGCGAGAAAGAGGTTCCACGGTGAAGGGAGCGCAGAATGTTCCTTGGCGCATCTCAGTCTCGGAACAGATGCCGCCCTTGGTATTGAATGAACCATGACGACAGGGTAGTACAATGGTGATAATCAAGCTGGTGTTGGTGGACTGGTGTCACATGTGCTTGACACGTGATGAGTAAGAATCTCGCGTTTGGCATTGACGCGTAATCACGGGACAATTCCGAGGTTGAGTGTGATGTCGTGTATATGCAGCCATTCCGAAAAAGAATCTGTTGAAGGTCAAGACCGCAAATCAACAAGGCGTTCATATTCAAAGGGTTGGAGAAATGTCTTGACTGATCAGTTTGATGTTATGGTCACGTGATGACGACTGTCAACGCGCAGCTGGAGGTAACTTGCTTGCGGTCAAGTCCATCAGGACCATCTTGGCCAACCGTATCTCTTGATTCTCTGGGCTTGCTCGACAACGGTGCAGCAGGTGGTTGACGATGTTGTGGTTCACAGTAGACGGGATGGTCAAATCCAGCCATCGCCTCACCAGCCGGTAAATCCCGCTTCGGACTTGGCCCGTCACCAATGTCAGTATCACTGACTCATCCGCGCCATACTATAGATCCTCCAGGCTAGCCCGGAGACTCACGAGCCGCCATGCTCACAACCTTTAGTGTTACCACGACGCTGCAGCCACTGATATGCTTCTCCGCAGAATTCACTGCAGCATCTACAAGCCTGGGCGCACTGTAGGCGGGAGCAGGGACCACGATGCCTACGGTACACGACAAACCTTTGATAGACCTGCGTGTCCACGAAGGTCTTGGACTTCCGTGTACCTCTCCAAATGTCTGACGGAAAAGGGTAAGCAAAGTCTCCTACGTCTGGAATCTGGGCCTTACGGATCGCCCGTGATTGCCGAACCTCATGTCCAAACTGTTGTGCTCATCTCTATCCCCTTCTCTTCTCTGACGTCTTTGTAGCCATAAGGTCATCAAACATTCGCTTCGTCTTCTTCAAGCCCAGCTCTTCCTATCTGTAGTGAGTTCGATGACAGTACCGGGGTCTCCACTGCGCCATACTCAGCCAAAATCTCGCCGTAATGAAAACGTTGCGTTCAATCTCTTACTGTGAATAGCGATGCGAGGCTTTGTGACATCTCTCTGTGTAGGTCCGCTATCTGATGCGAGTGAAGACTATCTGAGTGTCTCAGGACGATGAGTGCCGAACCTCCCTGGAGCTACGCGTACAATGCCGCTTACTTCGAAGCATCAATCCGTCATCATTGGCGACCTCGCCTGGAAAAGAGTGTCGATGAAATCACTACATCCTAGCGGTCTATCTTACGCCCTCGATACTTGCCTCTACTAATACAATCGTAACCTCTGTTCGTCAGACATGACACATATGTTTCATAAAATACAAGCAGGCATCAGCGCCTCTATCCACTCATGTCGTTTGCAGGCCACTATTCTTATACAACAATTGCAAAGAGCACCTGATTCCGACAAGCGGAAACTCGCCATCTTACAGTCAGCTGGATCTCCGACTTCGGCATTAATTCAAGTTCTCCAGTTTGTGGTGTTCATCACTAGTCTGCCATGCCGATAGCACTGGTGGGAGCTGTGCTTGGAGCTCCAGACTCATATGCCATGGCTGTATTGGTCGGGTCGTGTTTGCTCCCATACTCCTGACGCTCGGTATGACGATGGCAGGAACAGCATGACAGTGTTGCTCTCAAGCACACCAAAGAAGGTTGATCAAGACTAAATATCTTAACACTTCTCTGTTAGTTGCCCTTCACAACTGCGACAGGCTCAGAGCACCCGCATGCACCGTTCCTTGCTTTTCTTTGATACAAAAGGCCTCCATCTTCCTTTCTAGCAGACCCGCATCTTCTCAACCACGCTCACAGAACATCCACTTTGCACCAACACGAGACCTTCATACAGAGATTTCACCGCGCCATCCAAACTGCAGTCAAGAAGATTGCTCTCTCTCACACATATCTACATTCTCCTATTAAAGCTCAGATCTTTGAAATGCCTGGCCGTTGTACTTCCGGTACGAAGAAGCAGGCCGCTAACAAGGCCACTTCTCCAAACGTAACGTAGGTCCCAGGTTACTTTCCATTGGTAGCATCATTTTCATTCACTGACATTGTCGTATAGCCAGACCAAACCCACCGCTGCCATCAGCGGAAACTCTGCAATGCCCTCCGCCAGCCCTGATACCACTGTCAAGGCTTTCGATCTCCCTCAAAACTCCTACTCGAAGCCCGCTGTCCCGGTCTTAGCTTCAACTTCTTCGATAGGCAGGCAGACCGACGGCCTTTTCAAAGAGGAGGTCAGCCCTAGCAGTAGGACCAAGAAGACTCAACGCGGTGCACAACAACCTCATCTTGCTCCTAATCCGCCAGACAGCACACTCGATGTAAATGCAACTTCCACGCAGAAGGCAGTTCCAACTGTCTCCGCCATCCCAACGATTCGAATCGTACAGGACCACGG
Source organism: Coniosporium uncinatum (assembly GCA_033119265.1). NCBI lineage: Eukaryota > Fungi > Ascomycota > Dothideomycetes > Coniosporium > Coniosporium uncinatum. The sequence continues at coordinate 46,310 of JAWDJW010006338.1, forward strand.
TGCGCCTTCTCCCGCCTCGAGCACACCTCGTGTGCGCGCTCGCCCAGGTTCAGGCGTTCGACCTAGTCAAGCTCCTCGACCGACCGCAGCTTATAATGCTCTGCGTGTGCCTGCACCGCCAATGCAGGGCATCACAATCAACCATCCTCAGCACATACCTGTTGAGTCTCGAAGCCCTGTCGTCAACACAGCCATTTCCCCTCCCGCAGGCCACTCAGAGTGCTCATCTTCGTCGAGCACAGAAGAATCGGCAGCTTACAAGGCCCCTTCCGATGCTTCTGAAGATGCTTCTGAAGACGTGTCGGACGGATCTACTGTGGTATGGGAAACACAGAAGAAGCATAATCGCAACAATGCTTCACAATCTCCCGTGAGCTCTTTAAGCTCACGAGCTCCTAAGCCGCTGGCTCCTATCATCCTGGCGTCAGCAAACTCATTTCAATTGCTCAAGCCCACTGTGTCTACGAATGCCAAGAAAACCTTCGCGAATTTAGCTACGAACAGCAAACAGCCTACGACGACATCGAAGACCGCCAAGAAGAAGAAGAACACGGCTATCAAGCACGGCATTGCCATCTCACAGTACGAATCAATGAAGCCCGTAGTCGTCACGCCGACGCCTCCATTTGTGCCTTTCCAGTCACTTAAAAAGGATTACCACGCGGCCTTGCCTCAACGCAAGCGGAAGAACAAGTCCGCAAAGAAACTAAAGGAGAAAGCTGACGTGACGGCTGCTGATGTGGTGAAAGTCATGGTAGATTCTGAACTGGCGAAGGAGACGAAACCATTCGAGAAGGTGAAGGCTGGGATAGAGCGGAAGGCTGGCGAGAAGGCGAATGTGGTTGACTCCGTCGAGGTTCACGAAGAGATCAATCTGGGTTCCGATGTAGGAATCAACCCAGCAGAGCCTGTAGAGGTCGTTGTCCCGGAACAAGATGAAGGGAAATTCGCCGACCTGCAAATAGCGGTATGCTTTGGCCCAGAACCGGCACTAAAACAGATTGATCGCCTCTTTCTGAGCACGGCCGTCAAGGCCTCTACTCTTAGAGATCTGGTGAACACACTCGCTCGTCATGGCACAGTTCGAGTGATCGAGTTTATACTCGCACAAGACGTTGAGATATCGGTAAAGGGCTCAGCACTGACGATGGTGTCAACTTTGCTGGTGCAACCATCATCGTCCATCTTCGGCATCTTGTTTCCACTGCAGGGACGCGTCGGTCCACACAAGCTGCGCGCCTGGTCCAACAATACATATACGCAGACGACCAAGCGCCGCCTACAACGTCCGACACATGCAATTGGCGAGGATCCTCGCGGGAATTCTGATGGTGACTTTTCCATCTCGAAATTTCTTGGATTCGAATATGGTCAAGACCGCGAGCCATCATACCCGCGCCCCTCGGAGTCTATCGCCACCACTGCTATAGCTGACACTGTGGCTCTAGCCTCTGTTATTGCTGCAGAGCTGGCTCCCGGCCTCGTGTTCCGTAACGGCATGGTAATGACCGTACAGTACGCCGCCAAACTCGATGCTCCAGTTGCTGGGCCCCACTCTGAAAAGCCCGTCGTTTCTGAGCCCATTACACAAAAAGCCGCCAACCTGGAATCTCTGTCTATTGCAGAAGCATTGGACCGCTCGTTCGGCTTAGCCAAGAAGCCTTTGGTTGCCACTGCGACCCCGAAGGGCAAACCTGCCATCGCAATCACGGAGGGGGTGGCATTGCAAGAAGAGAGGTGCCTCGATCAGGTGGAACACATGAAGAAGCCCGAGCGGTTCGACCTCTCCCGTCTCACTCGACAGACAAAGCAAGATGTTGTCAAGAAGACCGTCATTGATTGCATTTCGGTGTCCAGCACTGATACCGTTGAGAACTGGATCATGAGCCCTTACATTGGCGGTGGTATGAGGTCATCTCTGCTCTCAGCCCTCATGGGCTTGCCTCGTAGGGATGTTGAGGCCCTATCTCAAGCATCTCCTCTCATAACTCTTCCGAGGGTTTGCGCGAAATCTCCTCAAAGCCTGCAGATTCGAATACAGAAGAGGAGGCGGAGTGCTCGGTGGATTCTCGAGAGCTTGCAACCGCTTGCGAAAGCTTGCGCAGCGCGGAGGAGACGACGGTACCAAACACCGAGCTAGACGAGGAGACGGAGTGCTTGGTAGACCCTCGTGAGCTCAATAGCACCCACGAGAGCTCACGCTACGTAATGCCCGAGCAGTCAAGTCTCGCAGACTTGTCCCCTTTCTCCTCGGCGTCGTCTGGGCTGGCCCCCCTCAAGGCCATTGCTGATTGCGCTCAAGCAGACGTCATGGTCGATGATATGGGCACCAGCACGAAAGCTGTTCTCCTCTCCACCCTGTCCACAACGCTGGAGGGAAAGAGCCCACAAGAGCTGCTAAAGCATTTCAAGAGCCTGGCTGAGCTCTCGGACATTGTTAACAGCCAGGTCCAAAAGACGGTAAAGGCTCCGAACGCTTCATTGGCCTAGGGAAAGACAACGGTACCTCTGGCGGCTGATTTGAAGCGTTGGATTTGGGAAATTTGGGAGTAGGCGTTATGCTGTCATGTCCTTCGGGCGGTCACTTACCTAGTGCTGAATTCTTAGGAATTGGAAGCATTTCAGGGGATTTGTGTTGATTACGGGTGTGTTGACAAGATGTCTTGTTTTTAGTTATTGGTTCACCCGGTAGTCTCAGAGAAGCATAGTTTGAAACACTTAACGATGATCTCCTTATATACGCTCGCCTTTAGCTTCTCCACGGAGGTGAATCTCACGTGACATCATGCTGTAAAAGTAGCTATGAGGTTTCTGTGTGGGTCTTGTACGAATCTACTTGTGGATCCTAGGATCGTGCACAGAACATTGATAGTGTGAAAGTATGCGCTTTCGCCCACGATACACGTGATCATAGCATTGACCACTTTCAGTGGGGCTCTTTCAACGCGCGCGATACGACTTTCGACATTCGCGTTGGTACCCAGGCGACCCAGAACCTCGCCGATCCAGTCAGACCATGCACCTACGATTGCTCGAATGCACTCAATTGGCCGTTGAGTGGATTCCCCGGCTGTAAGTTGAAAGTTGGCACTTCCACAGAACGTGGGGCACGAGACAGGGCGCGCGTTGAGAGCGCGAAAGGTACGGTAGGCTCCGGCACAAAAGCTATGGGAAACTAGCTTTGCTCCCACTCTCACGTCTTGACATCTTTCTTCTATACTTCTCTCTCTTTTAGAACATCTGTCGTATCCGCTACCTTGGAAACTGCAAAAATGGGTGAAGGTATACATTCTCATTCCAATTGCGCCTACAAGAAAGCGCTGATTTCTGCTAGACAAGAAGCCCACGCCGGACAATTACACATTGCTACAGGGCTTCGAGTGGAACGTACCTGCAGACAACAAGCACTACCAGCGTCTGCTAAGCGTGATTGATGACCTTAAGGGCTGCGGAGTCGACAACATCTGGCTCCCGCCAGGCTGTATGCCTATGCCCATAAAACAGCTCTCTGATCCTCTGGGACCATACTGACGCAGGTTCACAGGCAAAGCGGCCTCCCCTGAAGGCAACGGCTACGACGTTTACGACCTCTATGACCTCGGCGAATTTGACCAGAAGGGCGGCGTCCCCACAAAATGGGGCTCCAAAGAAGACCTCATGACCCTCTCCAAGAAAGCGCACGAAGTTGGCATCGGCCTTTACTGGGACGCAGTTCTCAACCACAAAGCCGGCGCCGACAAGAAAGAGCGCTGTCAAGCCGTTGAAGTCGACAACGAGGACCGTACGAAAGAGGTTGGCGACCCCTACGAGATCAACGCATGGGTTGGGTTCGATTTCCTGGGAAGAGGGGACAAGTACTCTAAAATGAAGTACCATTGGTATCACTTTACAGGGACGGACTTCAATGCGGACAATGACAAGAAGGCGATCTATAAATTGGTGGGGGACAACAAGAGGTGGTCGGAGAGTGTGGACAGCGAGGGCGGAAATGCGGATTATATGATGTTTGCAGATCTCGACTACCATCATGACGATGTTGTTGATGATGTCAAGAACTGGGGTGTGTGGGTCGCTAAGGAGGTGGGCCTCAAAGGATTCAGATTGGACGCCGTGCAGCACTTTTCGGAGCGGTTCACGGATGAGTGGGTCGAAAAAGTCAGGGGAGAATGCGGCAAGGACATCTTTATGGTCGGCGAATTTTGGGATGGCGATCGCCAGAAGCTGAGCGACTGGCTCGCGAAGATGGAGCGCAAGTTTTCGGTTTACGATGCGCCGCTGCTATACAACTTCTCCAGTCTTTCCACGTCCGAGGGCGCCGACCTGCGAAAAGTCTTCGATGGATCCCTTGTGCAGATAGAGCCCTGGAACGCCGTGGTGAGTGCAGTTCCCATCGTCAGCCCTCCTTATTGCAGCCTGCCAGTCCACTAACTAGCAATCAAGACCGTAGTAATGAACCATGACACCCAACCCGGCCAAACAGTGGCTACTCCCATCGAAGGCTTCTTCAAGCCCCTCGCCTACTCTCTCATCCTCCTCCGCCGCGAAGGCTACCCCTCCGTCTTCTACGGCGACCTCTACGGCATGAAGGGCGAGAATCCTGAACCACCATCCTGCGGCAAGAAGCTACCCGATATGATTCTCGCGCGGAAACTATACGCCTACGGAGATCAAGAAGACTACCTTGACAGATCAAACTGCATTGGCTTCGTACGGAGAGGGACGTGGGACCATCTTGCTGGCCTTGCATGTATCATGTCGAATGCGGAGCCGGGTGAGATCAAGATGGCTGTGGGAAAGGAGCATGATGGAGAGGTGTGGACGGATGTGTTGGGTTGGTCTGATAGGGAGGTGAAGATTGAAGACGGGTAAGCTCGCGAGCAGCACAATAATATAAGATTGACATTAGCTGACATGGATACAGATATGGCGTTTTCTCTTCGCCTGGCGTTAGTGTTGCCATCTACGTGCGCAAGGATGCAGAAGGTAGGGATCGATTTCCGGTGAAGTTTAACTCGGATATCTATGGCGAAGGAAAGTAAGGGCTCGGTTTCTATTCTGAAATCCTTTGGATACTAGTGCGGATGGAATCATGTGGTGCTCATACTGAACCCGCAGACTCGATATAGACTAGAGATTGCCTACATTTTGGATAAACTGTACGTATCATCCTGCGCATGCTGAAAGCTCGCACCTAATGCCCCGCCTTTTCAGACCACGTAGCCGTGGACCGCGCATCTTATCTTTGACAGCCGCCTCGTATTGTGATGTCCTTTGAGACGTCACGCAGGCTTTCTCTCAGCTCCTAAAATTACAGGTTGACAGTCCTGGAAATGCACAGACTCTCACGACAGCATCGTGCTCTATATCGAACACCTCCGAGGGCGCCAGTCTGGACGCTTCGCTGCACCGTTGTTCCCCAAAGGCTCAAAGATCTTCTCGGAAAGGTGCAACTGGAGCCTGAAAGACCTCAAAGCGATGTCAGCTGTCGGACTAGGACGGCCTGAGGGGTATCAGCACTGCGACTGTCCTGGATGTTGCGCATATCAAGCCCTACGGTAGACACTTACCTGCTCACGCCTACCACGTACTAGAGAGATCCAAGCGTGTTTGATGTCCATTAGCCTGCTCGCACGGAGGTCAGATAAGCTTACCTGCTCAGATCCAACCAGAAGTTGTTCCATTGCGTTAGTGCGGCCATAACCAAATCTTATTTCAATGAATTCTGCGTACGAGGAAAAACTCAAGATTACCAAATCGGGGCATGATCACGAGACGTCGGCTTCTGATCTGGAGTTCGGTTTGATCGCTTCGGCCTTTCAGGTTGCGGACGCCGGTTTGAAACTGGCTTCCACCATATACGATTCTGTTGAGAAGGTTCGCTCCGCAGACGAGCGCCTCGATGAATTTGCTCTCCAGATCAAGGTCACCTCCGGAATATTGAAAGAACTCGCTGAGCTCTTGAAGAACAACCTAACAGCAAGACTTCTTACCACAGATGCTATGCTTGCAGTATCGTTGACGACGAAGGGGTGCTCTCACAGTTTCAAAAGGATACAAGCCATAGTGGATGAGGCTCGTCAACCAGGTGGTAAATGGAGCTTCCCATTCAAGAGCTCGAACATGTATGTGTTGATGGCAGGCGTGGAAAGGCATAAGAGTAATCTTCAGCTTCTGCTGAGTGTCTCTTTGTACGCTCGAATGGCTGTTCATCTGTAGGCTGCTTCCAGGCTACGATAGGCAGGACTAGGCTTACGATGACAGCATCCCACCCAATTCCAACGCCGACGTGGATCAGAATCAAAAAACCTGCGTAGAGGTACCTTTGGAAGATGTGCCAAACAGAGAGAACCTTCGAAGCCTCCTTCAAGCACGAGATGCCGCTGAGCAACAGTATTACGACCTATTGCGGCAAAGCCGTCTAGAGCTTCCTTCCCTAACGAAAGCGACCTCTGCAACGGCTCTCAACAGTCCTACCCCAGCCAGTCCTTTTATTACTTTATCACGCTCTCAGCAAACACTGAAAGGCATTTCAGTAGCAGAAGATCGATGCCCGAGTCCTCCACACGCGGCCAATCCCATTCCTCCCATCAATTCTGATCCTCACGTGAATATTGACGAAAACGACAGCACCGCCGACCGATTTGAGAACGCTCTAGCGCGTGCGGGGACGGTGCTGATCTTCATCGTCTGCCCTTGTATAGCATGTCTCTACTTCTTCAGGAGAAAGAGAAAAGCCCTACCGGCGAATCAATCAACTGTCGCACCGGATTCTGTCGAGCTGAACGCGTTCTCAACTACACAAGAGGCGGAGATATGTCGACGACCACGTTCAGCTGCCTATGTAGCTAGCAGTGTGCACTTAGGACCACTGGTATCGCAAAGCCACACGAGCTCTGCCGAACTCGATTGTTTGTTTACCAGCCTGACTGAAAATGAGGCGAGCCTGGCTATAAGCTCACCCTGTCTGCGAGCTTCTTCCGGAGGAATTTTCGAGAGACAATCGGCTCGTAGGCCCGTGCTAGAACCCATCTACCATGCGTGCAAGCCACGTGAGCGCACAACGGAGCGGATACCGCAGCAGGTCAAGAGCCGAGGGCGAATGGGCCCTCTCCTTGACCACCCTTTCAAGCTACCAATCTCTCCAGGGCGCGATCCAGTCGATGCTCTCCTTGACCGTTGGACCACCATCGGCAAGGACCTTTCTCAGACACTAGCATCAATTGGAGATAGCAGCACGGAGGGAATGTAGTATTTTCGAGCATCTTGGAGTTGATTATCACTACTTCTAAGCTATATAGCTGCATTACATATTAATTCCGTCTTATAATCCTTCCCATCCCATCCGATTTCCTGATCCTATTCCATTTTCCCATCGTTGTCAAAGGGTGCTCGCAAGCCCCAAAGCTCCGTGCCCCATTTCAAGCATAAAGCGTCAAGTCAGTAGGTAAAGTCATTTCGCTCATGAACTCTCGAAACAAACAAACGAAAATAGTAAAAGAGAATATCAACATAGAAGCGAAAACAAAAGAAAGACGAGAGAAATTCAGACTTCCGTCCAAATCTGCAACAGTCATCAGCAAAGAAAACTCGTCGCGCTGACTTTACAAGAAAGCGACCACAGCCGCCGCACCAGCCACCACGGCGCCCAACGGCTTCACAAGCCCATTGGCAGCACCCGTGAAAACCGGCACCGGCGCCGTCGTCGTCGTCGCACGCTGACTCGTCTGCACAGCCGGCGAGCTCGTCTTCGTCACGATGCTCTGCTGCGTCGTGTACACGGTTGGCGTGATCGTTGTGTTGACAAAAACCGGGACCGAGCTCACGTGGGATAGGACCGCCGTGCTCGTGAGCGTGAGATAATTAGTCAAGGTGACTGGGACCTCTACAGTATTTGTGCCGCTGACGACGGTGCTGAGGGTGACAGGGTAGGTAGTGGTGGTGTAGACGACGGGGAGGGTGGTGTAGTGGGTGACTGCTTTTGTGGTCTCGATGATGGAGGTGGCGTTTTCGTAAGTTGTTGGGTGGAGGACGATGATGGAGGTCTGAGTGGGCGTGACGGTGATGGTCTCGTCGATTTCTTCCGTCGTGGTCGTTAGGGCTGTGGTCGTCTTTGTGATTGTCGAGCCGTTTTGAGTGATTGTGGTTTCGACGGGACAGTCGGTGACGTAGGTCGTCATGTGCTTCCAGACGCTGGTGGTCAGGGTGATGCCGGTCTCTTGGGTGATTGGGGCAGCCTGAGTGTAGGTCGTCAGGGTCGGGGTGATTGTGAGAGTCTCTTCACATTCTTCGGTGGTCGTCGTCACGGTAGTGTAGGTCTGCGTGATTGTCGAGCCTCCTTCTGTGATGGTCGAATAGACTGGGCACTCAGTCTCGTAGGTCGTCGTGTATTTGTGGATTGTGGTCTCCAATGTGACGCCGACTTGAGTAGTCTGAGGTGGTAGAGTCGTCGTCAACGGGATCGTAGGAATGATCGTCTGAGTTTCTGGAATCACCGTCGTAATGGTACTAATGGTGGTGGAAGTTTCCGTTTTCGTCTCGCCATTGGGGACCGTGTAAGTAGTGTAGACCGGGCACTCGGTGGTGTAGATCGTAGTCTTCATAACCGCGGTAGTGTCGATAGTGACGCCAACTGCCGTCGTCTGGGGAGGCAAAGTAGTGGGCACTGATATGACAGGAATAATCGTCTGGGTCTCAGGGATTACGGTCGTCAGCGTGCTCACGGTCGTAAATGTGTTCGTCTTGGTCTCGCCGTTTGGCATCGTGTAAGTAGAGTACACTGGACATTCCGTGGTATAGATTGTCGTCTTCAGGGTAGTCGTAGATTCGAAAGTCAAAGTGGTGTCGACTGACGATGGAGGAGGCGGAGGCGGTGGGATGGAGGAAGGCACTTCAGTAGTGGAAGGAGGTGGAGGTGGAGGAGCCTGGGTGGAGTTGGATGGAGGTGCGTAGGATTGAGGTGGCTTGTCCATGTGGTCTCCGCCATTGCCCCATCCGGAGCCCTCCTCAGGCCATCCAGAGCCACCAGCGGTAGCAGAGACAACACTGACCAGAGCCAGGAGCGCGAATGAACCCTTCATGTTGTGGAGGTAGAGTGAGTGAAAGTAGTAGGTGGTAGGGAAGTGAAAGGAAGAGCGGTAAGAAGGCGAATTGCAGGAGCGAGGGTATCTTTTCAATGGAGAGGATGATTCGTGAGGATGAAGACCTTCTCGATGAAGTAGACAGGTACTTATAACGAACAGTTGACAAGAAAGGCGTTGTTCAGGAAACCTTCCTTAGCGGGAGGTTGGTATAGGAGCAAGAGGCTGGTGGGCTGGGAGACCGACAAAGAGACCGATCCTACTTCGCGAACTGCTAGCGTGAATCCCTCGTTTAGCAAAATAAGCACCATCGACTTTATACAGATGGCAGGAATATCTTCGCTTGCCCCGCTATCCCATAGATCATCATCTGGTGAGTTGTTACGGCTACCTACAGTCTGCTCCGTTGACCTTCGTCATTTGGAACAAGGCAGCAGCTTGCCTTTTTGTGCGACATCGACACAGAACGAAGGAATTGATCGCCTCCAAGTTGTGTTATCCACAACTTGATGCTGGCAGAGTCACTCGCAAAGCCATGGCTGGATGTTGCATTACCAGGTACAAGCGATAGTCGTTGTACTGGGGTGGGGTGGCTTCAGGACGCTTAGCAAGGCAGACCAATCACAACTCTTGGGAGGATGGATGCTAGCGAGCGCCTACGGCAGGGGTACAGCACTAGCGCATCGCCCACATGGAAACCCAACCTCAGCCCAGCAACGAGACTGGAATATCCGAAAGGCGGCCTGGTTGGCGTAATCCTGTGTCCGATTAACTGAAGAATAGCTTGGTCTTTTTCTTGAGTGAAAAAGAAAGAAAGACTCTTTTGTTACTGAATGAAGGCTGACTGCAGGCTTGGTTCTGTAATGATTGCCCGGCTGCCTGGACCTACACAGGCCTGACGTGGGCATGCTACTGTCCGTCACCGGTCTGATTACAGCAGAACGTTGGCCAGAGCTCAAATGTCTCCGTGAAACGAACTCGCGTGTGACCGCACTGTCCCCAGGTAACACGAGCGGATGCCCCGCAAACAGTGACAGGAACAGCGTGCGGTCTGTGAATAGTTCCGCAGAGAGGGTCCGAAGGATCCAAGAGACAGTTGTGCACAGACTGAAAGAAATGGAACTGACGTGAGAGGCTCATCTCGATCGCGGAAAAGACACCATGATAGCCAGAGATTTCCTCGCCAGCTAGCACCGCCCAGCGCGGTTGTTCCTGGCTACAAGCCTCCGGCCGCTTCGTCCAACCAAGGATATCGCCATGTCTCGTGTCGGATGGCACCGCACTGCATGCGTTTCTGCAGCACTGTTATCGTGGTCTGCAGGTTCCTGTCGTATAGCCAAGGTTCTAATGCTGTTGAAGTGAGGAGCAGGCGTTGGAGTTGGCGTTGGCTGGGAGACGCAGTGGGATGGTGGGGCGGAGCTAGCGCCGAGCGGAGGCTGGACTCGACTCAACACACACCAGGTCCAGATAATAGGGAGCGACCTCTGAATATCGTGTTTGATCTAGTACGACCGTACTGGGATGAACGAAATGGACGACAATCCTTGAGCTTTCAGTTGCACCAATCCCTAACCGCGCGCAGGAGCGCCTGTTGGCATAAGTCGTGCTTGTACAACCAAGTGTCAACCGTGGTTCTCAGAAGTAAGGGTTTTGCTGCTGTGCTCAAAACAAGGAACGTCCTTTCAGTCGAGATTTCTGGCAATCACTCAAACTTAACAAGCTACCACATGGTTCGTACCGCAACGATCTATTGCTCCACATCAATTGCCCTCTACACTGGGCCTGTCATAGAAGAACGTGATGGGCGTGGTGAGCGGCAGCAACAGAAAAAGGCAAATGTAGCGCACAACTTCAGAAGAAGACGAAATACACGTTTTTCATTCAATACTCCAATCTAGTCCACCGTTCTCCAAACCTCATACCAAACATCCATCCCAACCCATTCACGCCTGGGAACACCCTCATACTTCGACGTAGAGTCGCAACAAGCGCTCCAACTACCAACAATCCAGAGCACACCCCCCACCCAGACCCCTTTCATCCGGATGCCGTTCCCTCCGTTCGCGATGAATCAAGCACATAGAGCCCCAAAGAACGAACCATGCCGTAAGTTCCATAAGGTCGACGATGACTTCGACCGTCTCCAGCCACGCCGGGGTCCTAAGGCCGCTAGGAGGGTTCTTTTAGTGTCAGTTGGTTTAGAAGAGAGACGGATAGAGGGCAGGAAAGTTGAGGTTAGGAAGGTTGCCTCGGTCGATCTGCCGCGGATAGACTTGTTGGTGGTGAGAGTGCTGAAATATCTATAGATGGCGTAGTGGGTTTATGAAATTAATGATAGACTTGGTACGCAGGGGAGAGTGGAGATGATGAAAGTTGGTAGGGCACATGTTGTTGCAGCGTCTTTGGGGGTTCGACTGCATACATGCACCTACAACTCTTTCTTGTAGAAGTGCTCGGGACTGTGGCTCGTTTCGAAGTCGACGTGGACGTAAGCGCGCTCGACATTCGGAAGGCTCTCAAGCTTCGTCTGCAGTTCCTCGGCTACATCGTGTGTTGCGCGCAAGGTCTCGTCAGGGTCCATGACGATGTCAACTTCGACAATTAAGCGTGGACCGGAGTGGTATGCGCGGACAGTGTCGAGGGACTGGATCATAGGCGAGTGCGTCATAGCTAGAACACTTGGTCAGCGACGCAAACATCAAGAGGTCGCTGGAAAGAAGCTTACAGATATAGGTGATGAGCTGCAGCATATGCGTGTCCGCCGTGACACCGATCAGCAACTGGAACTCACTCCAGGCAGTTCTCAACCACAAGGCCGCAATCAGAACGCTAAGAATGATCGCACCCATAGGATCGATCCACCATCGCAACTTTGAGCCACCCACAGACGTCATGACACCGAATCCGTTAATCAGCAGATCGTTTCGGTGGTCCTCCCATAAGATGCGTATCTGGCTGTAGACGTTGCGCAGACTCCAGCAGTACAGGAATAGGGCGAACTTGGTCATGAAGGCAATAGCGACCGCGATGACAGACGGAAGGTGGAAGCTGTAGGTGAGTTCTCCGTCGTTGCCTGCAGCGAGCTCGCGGATGGACATGACGATGATGATGAATGAGACGGCGCACATGAGGAAACAGAATGCGATGTTTCCAGCCGTCTCAATTCGGGCCTTACCAGAGGGAAATTTGCGAGGGTCTACGCGGTTGACGGCGCGGTTGCAGAGGATGAGCGTAACGTTTGACAGCGGGTCGAAAAGAGCATCTGCCATGGTAGTGAAGATTGAGAGGGAACCGGACGAAGCAGCTCCGTACAGTTGCAGGCCGGCCAGGATGACATTGGCAACGAAGGAACCGTGGACGGCAATCTTGAACTTCAGATGGTTCTCGCCATCCTGCTCCTTGGCTTCCCGTATGTGATCATCAACAGGCTTCAGGAGCCGTTCAATGTTCTCGTTCTGCGCCTCGTAGAAGCCCTGCAGCTTTCGTGCCTTCCATGCATCCTTGCTCTTTGCGATAGGCGCGAAGGTCACGTTCTCACGCTTGCGAGAGGTATTCGCTTTGATGTTGTCAATCTCAGCGGCTGACTTTATCTTGCTGGATAGCTGGAAGGGATCGTTGTCGCGAGTGTATGCCGGGAGTGATTGACGCTCGACATCGGGACCCTCTGCGGCGTCGTGAGCATGGCGTGCGACGGGATCGTGAACCTCATCTGGCGGAGTCGCAGCCTCAAAGGCGGTACTCCTTGCTGCCGGCTTGCCATGAGAGGCTGTGGATATGTGGTCTGGGGTGCCCGGAATGGGAATGTTCTCTGGGCGCGGAGAGTCTGATCGGAAAGAGTCGGAGTGACGAGGGTGGATGTGGAAAGGGTGGGGTCTCATGGAGATGGCATGTCGTAAATCCACCTCTGAACCCGTCATAATTGTCCGCTAATTATGCTGTGATAATGCTGATGGCTCGGGGTTTTGGATGGAAGAGGAAGAAATGGTAGAACAATGGTGTCAGTAGTAGTGATGGAGAGGCCTCCTGATTCCTTTGAAGTTTCTTCTTCTCACTCCTGCGAGCGGGTCCCCGCGGTGGCCAAGAGAAGAAAAACTGACGTTGGGTTGGTTTGGGTTGGGTGACATTGCAACTTTCCCTTGTTGGATTGCGAAGTTCATGCTCTCGAGGCACCCACGGCCCATCCAACCGTTTGACCTCCCTCTCTTCGGGCAAGCGTTCCACTTGGCTGCTAAATAACGCATCTCAGTAGTGTGCGCGCCAGGCAATGACAGCAAATTGAATGACGTTCCGTTTGTTCTTTGCTGGCCATCATTCTTATCTCCGTCTTCCGTCTCCTCTACCACGCTTGTTCGTGAAGAGTGATGACTTATCTGATCCTACGGTTGTGGCGTCACGTCTTCCAGACATCAATGCTTCCAGACCCTTTCTATCTAAGGACATGGAGGTGATGCACCCATTCATAGTGGCCGGCTTTGAAATTGAAGTCACCCCTTAATGGTAGGTCGCTGGGAAGGTTGTTTGCAAGTAGTCGCGACTCCTATGTCCAGCTGACGCGTCGAACTCGCGCTCAATTTCTATTACAATCGTCTTCAACTCACTTCGATGTACTGACACACCATCAGCGATGCGCTTCGGACGGCGCCGCTACGTCGTTGTAGCAACACTTCTTATAGCAACGACATACTATCTGTATCGTAATCCCGCCTTCTCTCCGCTTGCCGGTGTTGACATCCTTCACCGTCAAACGACTCTCATACCAGACAACGATCCATATGTAAAGGAAGTACGGAACTTTTGGGCACCATGGGCATCCGTCTTCCAGGAAGCGCGACCTAAGATCCCTCCGATCCGGCTTGCATCCGAAGCTTCAAACCAAAAGCCACCTCCATGGGACAATGGGCCGCGCGAACCTTACCGCAATCACGTACTACTCACGCCCGCCGAAGAAGCTTCCCTCACAGCCTCACATGCCACTCTACGGCAGAGTCTAGACGCTTACGACCCTACACAAGATGCAGAACAGCTATTTCACGGCATAGGCGTCGTCACAGTCGCAGGAGGAGAATACTTTGGTCCAGCCATCCTGTCAATCCACATGCTGCGCTCATCCGGCAGCGTCCTTCCGGTCGAAGCCTTCCTTCATGATCGCTCCGAATACGAGCCATACCTCTGCGAAACCGTCCTTCCTTCCCTCAACGCCCGCTGTCTCATCATCGACGACTTCCTCCAACCCCCCGCTTCCACCACCCACAACACCACGCTCGAAGCCACACACTACCAACTTAAATCCCTCGCTCTCCTCTTCTGCTCCTTCCGCCACGCCCTTTTCTTAGACAGCGACTCCATCCCCTTGCTCGACCCGGCACCCCTCCTTACCACCTCCCGGTACCTCTCCACCGGCCTAATAGGCTGGCCAGACCTCTGGCTTGCCACCGAATCCCCCACCTTCTACTCCATCGCCGGCCTCCTTTCCTTTCCCACAGACCTCCCCACGGCAAGCTCCGAAGCCGGGCAACTCCTCCTCGACAAACACCAGCACCTGAAAACCCTGCTCCTAGCATGCTACTACAACATCTTCGGCCCGACACACTACTACCCGCTTCTCTCGCAAGGCGCGCTCGGGCAAGGCGACAAGAACACCTTCGAGACCGCGGCGGTGGTCCTGGGCGCGCCCTTCTACCGCGTCCCCACCGCTCCGCGCGAACTCGAGCGCTACGAGTTCGGGGAGAGGAAAGTTTCGGGTCTGGTGCAGTATCTGTGGTTACCTGTTGCCGTGGATGGGGAAGGGGCGACGGTGGCGCCGGGGTTCGTGCACGCGAATACGCCCAAGATGAATGCGGGGCATCTTGTTGATGAGGGGGATCTGATTGATGAGGGGACGGAGGAGAGGTTGAGGTTGTGGGGAACGACGGAGGAGCAGATGGAGGTCTTTGGGGAGGATTTGGAGGCGAGGGTTTGGGGGGTGATGGTGGAGGTTGGATGTGCGTTGGAGAAGAGGGTGAGGGAGTGGAAGGGGAGGAAGGGGTTGTGTAGGCGGTTGAAGGAGCACAAGAATGCTGTGTTTCCGGATGGGGGGTGATAGTTTCATTGAGTTTGAGTCTGGCGTATGCGATACCCCGTTTTGGTCATTGCGGCAGTGTGGTGATCGCTGTACTCGATAGATGCCTTGCACTCAGTGCAAATGATGCATCGTCCTTTTCCGCGAATGTGTCGGCCACGCCGGAAGATCCCCAAAACGGACGTCCTTCGACTAAGTGCAATTGTAAGAACGGCGCGCCAACGAGCGTGCCGAGATCGCGGACGTTCGGTGAGTCTGGCTTGGTTGAGGCGGGAAGTATGCGGGCGGCGAGTCCAGACCGTCACAAGTCGTCCCACTCTCGGGCGTTCGTGATATGTCTGGATCGCACGTCCCTACGGTCAGTCACGGATATCTTTGCAAGGGGAAAGCTGTAGCCTCTACGCGTAGACATGGACGCCGAAATTATACAAAAGCTGTACGCTGCATAATCGACGACGGTCATCCCAGGAGTGGTCAAACACAATCACTTGCCAATGATACATCTCGAAACGCTTGTCCTGTAACATACCAAGACACTGCCTTTCATCTTGACTCCGAAAAACCGGTGAACACGCCGTTTCAAGCAACTCCAAAGACCTCTGTAGGCGTAATCGTGAAGTTCTGCAGAGGGGCAACGAACTGGTTGAAACTCGACACCGCAGAGCCGCTGTAATTGTAGTATGTGGAACTAGCGAAATCGCGTCAGAAACCCCGTCCTGAACATTTGCAGAATCACGTATTGATAGAGACATGGGATAATCACTTACGGCACGTCGACCTCACTATACCGAAAACTCACACTAATCCGCGCTCCGCCCTCGGTATTCTGCTCGCGCGGAAGCAGAGAAGCGGCGACACCGCGGGTATCGGGTCCGTCGTCGTTGATGCTGCAGGCAACGTAGTAGCCGACGTCATTCCCGGAACAGTAGGCGGAGAAGGAGGGGATGTTGGAGGTGCAGGGGCCGGTGATGTTGAAGTCGTAGTAACAGCCTGCGCGTGCGCAGCCGGCAGACCAATTAATTACGGACCAGGAGTACGTGGAGGGCGCAGGTTGGCGGGGGTTGAGGGCGGAGAGGGGAATGGCGAAGGTGGTGGATGTGAAGGCAACGAGGGCGGTGAGGGTGAGCATGCTGATTATGAGATTGGGAGAGAGATACAGCGATGAGAAGACTTGGTGCTGTGGTAACGATTGAAGAGACAGACGAGAATGTGGACAGTAGATTGACTCGACTCTACGGGGAGGACTGAATGGCAGTATAAATATATCTTCGACTTCCACACGTTCAATACAACGTTGTGGAGATGCTCGTACTGAGTGCCGATCAAGCACGCAGGGGGTGCAGTCATGCTACCTTACCCTTGAATTACGGATATTCGCGGGGCACAAAGCTGGCCACTGTTCTCCAGCACTGAGGTCATTTCACGGGTTGCATGTAGGACACAACGTTTACGTGCTGAAGCCCGTTGCTGAGTGACATGTGGAGCGTCTTCCGGCGAAGTCGAATGCATGTAATGCTACTATTATTAGCTGAGTGCTGTGGACTTATTCAGGCTGTGCTGGATGAACGGAGGGGATCTGCGACGCTAGCATCGTATATCGCTAGATCCAGTTGATTTTGTGAGAGGATGCCAAGATCCACAGCCACCGCAGTGTTGGTGTGTCCTTGACCAGTGGCGAGCAAGCATGCTTGTACAATGGTCTCCCTAGTTCATGATCGAGCGTACTGTGATGAAGACCTAGTTCTGAGATTTTCTGATCACGCTCGAACAGCGATTTAGAGCAAGTTCGAGCTGCTATTCGCTTCCATCGGACAGCTTGTTGGCTCAGAAATACGAGGTCCATTGTATAAGGTCGGGCAGGTCGGGGTTGAATAACATGAATCCCATGCGGCCGCGAAGTACGGCGAATCATTTGTCCGGGTCCGCTTTGCGACTAGAGAAATGCGTCTTCGCATTCGAACTTTTCCATCGCCAATCCATGTTCCTCAATCAGCCTCTCTGTGAGTCCATTGCTGTCAAAGTCGTCGGTCTCGAGAACGACCTCTGTCAATCCCACGAGCAACTATGTTGCAGTACGTTTCTAGCCTTCAGGGTTCATAATCTTGAGGTTGTTTGAGGGCCATTAGTCGTGGTAATTTGAACCTTCTCAGCAAGGCTTTCACATGGGTCAAAATTGCATGAGCAGCGTTCGAATTGTCGAAAAGACAGGATCCGATATTGTGCGGGTTCAAAGTCGATGTTGCGACGTATGATGCCGTTTTCGGTGCGATCGAATTGATACAGCAACCAGACATCGCCATTTGTAAAGTCCTGTGTGACCTTTTATACCATGTGAGTACTATACGGCTATACCTTCTCCCTTTCTTATGATGATACAATGCAAATTCACAGACCTGTTCTGAATTATCGTGTGGATACATTGCTTGGAGACCTTCTGATCGCCTTTGTTATCACTTCCATTGTACCAATGATTCGATGAGAAAAGTCACTGACATTACCTTAGGTCGACTGTTAAGCGTACCCTGTCCCTCGCCCAAAATTGCTATTGGATGGGATGCACCTGGCCCTGGTCTGCTAACTCTCTATTGTCTCGTTGTCAGGCTGTGGGTGCTGTTTCCTGCATGATCTTCACGAGTCTTCAACCATGTCAGCCCTTGTAGCTGCAGACTCGGACTTTGTCAGCGTTCAACTGTAGACAATGTGATTGTAGCTTTTCTTCCCAGATGGCTTTCTGCAAGCCTTTGTCTTGCACGCACGCCACGCCTATTTCGAGTATACCTAGATAAGGCCGAACAAAGGTATCCTCCGCACTATTCACAACAAAGATCTCCAATAAGTTGTATATACGATTCCGTCCCTGTCGCTACAATCTCGCTTCTCATCCCCTTTCACAACCACATTCCCCAATTGGTGCTGCGCATCAATCTCAACCAACGTCCCACTCATTCTTCCGCCTTTGCTTGTCGCTGTGCATCAATCAAAGCCGATACATACAATCATTCTCCCACATTTATGTTCGAATCAAGTACGCACAACACAGCTTTTCCCGCTAAGATGACTAATCCCGACCAATTCGATCAATACATGGACATCGAGATGGCAGACATCACATTCGACGCCGCCAACATGGGCGGTGATGTAGATTTCGCAGACTTTGCAACCTCTGGTCTCAACCTGAACGGTCCTTCCCCTGTGGAGTTGCCAGAGGTCCAAGCGTCAATGACAGTTGAGCCGACGATAACATGGCCAAGGAGTGGCAGTGATCCTGCGCTATTTGCAGTACCAGGTAACATGAGCAACGATATGAGTCTCCCTGACTGGAACGCTGACCTCAACAGCATTCTGACTATAGATCCGCATTTTCAGCGTGGACCAATGCCCATTGAGCCAATCTTCACCCAGAACCCTCAACAAGCGCCAATCGCCAATATGGGCTTCAATAACGTCTCAGGTGTACAGTACCAGAATCCGCCCTATCAAGCCTCACAATTTAGCCAACAGACGTTCTCCCAATATGCTCCCCGACAAAGCCAGCATTGCGATGCTGGTTTCTGCCCAGATATGTTCTCCATCGAGGGCACTCAGCCAGTCAATGGAGGGCAAACTTTGCCCCTCCAGGGGCTTCCGGCCCAGGTTCCGCCTCGGGCACGGCACGATAGCTGGGCAGACGAGGTGGAGGAGGAGGATGCGAATTCGAACCCGTCTTCCCCACCAATCACCCGACGCAGGTTAAGCTCTCAGCAATCCAACAACTCCGATCAGAACCGCGGTAGACTCATTAACGATTTCAAGCCGGAAAAGCCTGTAGTCCCAAAGGCCAAACCGTTCGTTCGTATCAACAATACGACTCAGGGAAAGACTTCCAGGTCAGGTAAGCTGAATCAGTATGATCCTAAAGCCGTCTACAAGCGCGAAGCTCCTCACCCACTACTTGCGCTGGTTCCGTTTGCGCAGTATCACGGTCTGGATATCGGAACCACTGGTGCCGACGGTAACAAGCCTTGGTGGCGTAGCCCAAGGACTGGTCAGGTCTTCCACTACACCGAGCACTGCGAGCTGTCCGAAGAGACCTACAATGTTGCGCAGATTCAAGATTACATCAAGAACCACATCAACAACCGCGAGTTGGGGTTCGCGTTAAGACTCTATATCCAACGCTGTCCTGCGGATTCTGCCAGACGGTACGAGACCGCCACAAGTTCTTCATGTCGTTTCAAGGACTGCCCGGCTCGTAAGTATGGTTTCAATGGCACGATCCAGGTAGGCCATTTCCGCGTCGCTTTCGAAGAGCGGCGCTTCAAGTACGGGGAAGGCAAAGGAAGTAATGTCGAGTACGATCCTTTCCATGTTGCCGGCTATGCTCATTTGTACTGTATGGAGCGGTTTCTCGATTGGGAGTATATCTGCAAGAAATTTGACGTCCGGGTTGAGGACCGACACTGTACTAACGAACCCAGAGGTAGATTCGCTGCTGCCCTCCTGGGCAGCCCTCCAGAGGCGCAGGTTGCCGAACAATTCTTGAAGGTCGCTAAGAGAGACCTGAAGGAGCCAGGCAAGTTCCGAGAGAAGTACCCTCGTTATCCCATGCACGCACAGTACAACCGTGCCCGAGGTGAGATCAAACCCCACGGCAGCACGCTGAACTACATGATGCAGGAAGCCAAAGCGAACAACCGCTCTCGAGGTGTTCAAGATGTCTTCGAAGCCCGTTCTTCCGCGACACAGATGTCCCGCACACTCGGTGACATTGAAATCATGTACAAGCTCAAAGACGAAGAGCGTCGCCGAGGAAAGCAGAGCAAGGGCTCGAAGCGGACCGCCACCAAAGCTAACAAGCGTCGCCGAAGCTCCGACTCGAGCATTGAAGAGATCCGTCCACCTACCAAGCGTGGCCGCAAGCCCCGGCAAGACTCGGATATCGACGATAGGCCTAAAGCTCGCCCTCGCGCGCGCCAGCCCAAGACTAAGCCACAGCCGATCGACTCGGACACGGAGATGGACATGGAGTCTCCGCTGTCCTCCGTCCCTCCATCGCCTTCACCATCGCCCCCTCCGATTCGTCACACCCGCTCAAAAGTCCAACCCCAACGCAGGAACTACGCTGAAGAAGACCCCGTCACCGACGACGAAACAGACGATTCCTACTCTCCACCAGTCGTCCCGGAAACTCCCGCAAGGCAACCTTGTGCCAGAGTCTCCTTTGCTGGTTACGACGCGGATGAGGATGTGAGCCCGAAGTCTTCGCTGCCGGTCAAGATGTTCTCATCCAACCATGTCTCTTTCACCTCTGGCGCCAAGCAGCCCCCGAAACCAAGGGTAGAGGTCAGCATTCCAGCGCAGGGCAAGCAGAAGCAGTACACGGCGCAAGAGCTTGATGCCGTGACCTTTGGTACGCCGGCTCAGAGCCGCGCAAGCTCTGCAGCCATAGGTACGCCCCGATCCATTAGTGCTATTACGCGGGATGAGGAGCGCCACGTGAAGAATTGGACGCCGAGTTCGCTGTTTGGTGAAGACGATGAAGAGGAAGACGCGGAGGGTGAGGAGGACGGGGATGCGGAGGTGCCTCCTGGACGCCAGATCGTTGATTACGCTAGCGATGGCGAGCCGATTTATGACTGTATCGTTGTGAAGAGGCCGCAGGATTTGTAATAGCTCGTGGAGCAAGTTAAGGTAAGTCAAGGTAGGTTTGAAAAGGTATGATAAGGCTGGCTAAGTAGGGAAAGCCGCTGGCGGTGTAGCCCATGTAGTGATAAACGAAGTTGCATAGCACGTCGAATTCACTGTGCTCTCGACCCTGGTGCCATGGCGCGAGCCTCCCGCCGTCGCGAGCTGCATTCATGCTTCAGGCCTTTGGAATTCTCTCTCACACAAGTCTACGAACTTGCCGTTGATTTCTCACTGTTTAGCAGTCACTCATAGTTCAGCGTAGTTTGACGCCATCAAAAGCCTGTCTCGTTCTACTTTCTCCTGCTCAACTCCAGTCGTGGGAGCGTTTCCGGATGTTGAAGTGCCACAAAGAAGGCTCTTTTGAACATGAGTATGACCTCAAGTGTTAAAGGTAGTATCGTTGAGGACATGCAGACCGCAAAATTAGAAGCGTCGATAGGCTCTCAACAGGGTGGGAGGTTTTAGCGCTTCTTGGTCTGCATCAATGTGATTATTCATTACGTGCCATCGCCATCGGGCTATCGATCAAGTTGCCAGGATTTGTCCGTAAGAACAGAACTTCGTCCGTCGAGATAAAGTCTAACGTATATCGAACGTACGCAGAACACAAAAGAACACAACATAGACCGTGGCTCCTGCTCTAGGCTCCCATGACTGAGGAAAACCGCGCTCACCTTACACCGCTAGGTTGCTTGCGTTACGCCTTGGTACCGACCAGACACTGAGTATACAGCCAATTGATCAGGTCTGTAGGGTCGCATTATTTCTCTGCAAACTACATACCTATCTTGCACATGGCTCCTACGATCCTCATTGCCGGTTCCACCGGCAACACCGGCCGAAGCGTTGTCAAAACGCTGTCAAAGCTGCTCCAAACCAATGACACTTTTTCCAGCTACCGGATCCTCGCAGCGGAAGCCAGATTGTGGGGATGATAGAGTGGCACATCAGCGCTCAAGTCGAGGATGTCAGCTACAAGGACATGTCCTTTATCGACTAATGGGCTGCGACGACTCAGCAATCGAAAAAAAAATGTTATCTTGTCCATCAAACACGCTCAGGAGACGGCGTGGGACGGAAAATGCGCGGCTTCTACGATCAGCAGAGAAGTCCTCGAACTCGCTGCACCGAAGCGGACGCCTGCTGATGCGTTGACGAGCCTGTTGGAGGGGTAGTTCCAGAGTGACACAGCTCCAGGACTCGTCCAGAATCAACCAGAATACGGATACGTATGCGAAGTCGAGATTTCACTAGAGGCAAAGCAACCCAGGGTTCCGCTCGCGAAATATAGCAGCTTGTGACATTAGGACCCCCATTATCTTACAGGCATGCCAAAAGTCGCAGCATGTAGACTAAGGATCGTGCTCAATCAGGTTGCACAGGGAACGAGTCAATGGGTCGGCACTCATTCTCAATTTCTGTCTGCTCTATGTACAATCAGTCGTTTCCTCGATTTGAGCTCTGGAAACCCAAAATACATTAGCGAGTGTCCTTGATTCAAAGAAAGTCCGCCATCAGGCAAAAGAGCGGTGTTACCCTACGCAACTGTATGTTGCGCAAGCCGTAGCCATCAACATCTCCAACGATTTGGCCTACTTCGCCACACTTTCAACTTGCTCAACATTTACCTCCTCAGCAGCCGCCTCCATACCAGCCTCCAACTTAGCAGCCTCAACCTTCGCAGCCTCAGCCTCCTCTGGCGTAACCTCCACAGCGGGCCCAAGCTCCTTCGCCACTCCAGCGGGCGTGACCACGCGACCCGTAACCTGCAATCCAAACCCACTCTGCGCGTCACGGATCCTGCTCGTCAGAAACGTAACCGCCTCCGGCACGCGCCTCACGTAATCTAGGTGCGCGGGCAGAATCGTCAACGTGCCACTGCACACCAAGTCGCCAATATTGCAGATGATCCTCAGCTTCTCCCTGGGAAAGCCCGGGATGCGGCCCAAGTCCTGCAGGTTCTGCGTGTCGCCGTAAGTGACGACACCCGCGATGCGGTTTTTGACGCTGGTGGACAGGTCCTCGACCGCGCGGTGGACGAGGGCGGCGCCTTGAGAGTAGCCACCGACCGTCAAGATACTGTTTGGACAGCGGCGGGCGGCCTCGCCGAGGAGATCCTCGAGCTCTCGGATGCCGGAGAAGTCAGCGCCGCCGACGTTGAAATTTGTGGTGAGGAGGGCGGCGTAGTCGACGCCTTCAACTGCGACGCTGCTGTCGCCAAAGACGCGTTTGAGTCCTTCGCCGGTTGGGGGACCGACTGTGGAGCCCTGTTAAGCGGATTAGCTTGGTGGTTGGCGGAGATAGGAGGCATATGAGCCTGAGATGTGTGTACCAAGTTGCCGATTTCAGTAGAGCCGCGAGCGAAGAAAAAGATGATGTCGCGGCAACCTCCTCTAGAGAATTCATTCTCCGTAATTCCAACGTTACCGAACTGACGGGTTTGAAGAGCCATTGGCTCATCAATTGGGATGGCAATCGCCATGGCGGCCAGAAGAAGCGGAGCCAAGTAGGACTTCATGGTGGTAGTGAATGAACGGTAAGCGAGTTGTTGCAGTCAATGGAGATGTTGGAGTCTCTGGTCTTGTTCTTTGTGCCTGTCGTTGTCATTCAGTTCATTCAACAGCTACTTATACCTTCGCTCCGCCAAACGATCCGGGATACTCGCACTCGCTGAAGAAGTACAACGTGCATTCCCTCCCTAATCTCCTCACCAGATAACCTTCGCTGCCTCGGAGTTTTCTTCTCGCTGCTATCAACCCGGAAAGATCTCAATGCCCAGAGTAACAAAGTGTGGGGCTCTTGGAGCCTAAGCCTTAGATGATGCTGTGCTGGTCATACTAGACATCGATTCTAGCTGTTAGTTCGATTTTGAAGGCGGGGCCCCTGAAAGATGGTTCTTGTCCAGAGGTCATATGCTAGTTCAAGCGAGCCGTGCATGAACAATACGTGATCAGATAGCGCGCACGCATAACGCCATACTTACGAACCTTCCGGTGACAGAATAGCCCTGCGGCTCCTTCGACTTACTGTGCCGCAGGCCCAATCGTCGTTCACGTCAAGCAAGATAATGTTATCTTGACTGCCTGAGATAGGGCTCGCGAACATGTACCATGATAGAACAGGTTCGCGAGGGTTAATCCGCTGGGCAACAAGCGCGGGAGCCTGTGACAATGGCCGGAGATGGTGACATTGTAGATGTCTTCAAGATGGGGGTCCGAACAATGGAAAACTTTCTCATTGGCCGAATGGAAATTGGACCCTGGGGAAGATTATGGAATGTTCGAAAGACACGATGGAACGAGGCTCGGCCCAGGAATTGAGATGTAGGATCTGCTGAGTGGCAGGAAAGAAAACAGGAGATGATGTCGAAGCTCACGATCGCGAAGCCAATCAAAGAGCAAGAAAGGTCGTTGTCACGAAGTGATGATTGTGATACCGACTCCGAACCCTGCTGTCAGGCCCCTTTGGGGGGATCGATGCGGGGTATAGCATGTCAACTTCACTGCCCTCGTGGCTGCCTGGCATGGTTCAGCAGACAGGGATGTCGCGCGGGGTGTCTTCCGTCAAGAGAAGATGTAGGCCTGGTGAGGCCGTTGGCGAAGCTTGGTCTTCGCATGGTGACAACTCGATTCACGAGCTCAGTCCACGCCCAGGGCTTGCCTCGGAAGTTCTGGTTGACAGCAACAGATGCCCGCAGCTTGGCCTACAGAGCCTGGCATGTCACTTGAACGTCTCCGGTCTCGGCAAGAGGAGGGCAACCGCTGGATCTCAAGTCATCAGCGTATTCTTTGACTCACCGTTTCTCAGGCAGAAGAAAGACATCAAGGCTGGAGGATGGTGGAGAAAACGCAGCTTCTAACTCGACCGAGGAGGGAGTCGTCAGATCGCTATCTGCCTCGGAGATAGACCGCACATGGATCTTTCTTCATCGACAAGCGGAATTCGTCAACGTGGCTGTGAAGGATCCCAGGCACAGGATCGTGCGTTTGAAAGCCACTGTGGAGACAGAGTCGCGTCGCAAGGATCTCCATGATTAGAGCGAAGAGAGTATCGGGAGAGGATACTGCGTTGATTGAGGGAGCATGGGGGTGACTGCTCCTTGAGAGTCTTATGGTCACCCCCGACGAAAGACTTCCATTTGACATCGTCAATGGCTCGACTGTGGGTAGGATTACGTGAGCGAATCGCAGCGTAGAAACTCCGCGTCGAATCGTCAGCCTTCATTGAGACATGAAGATGGACGGGATGAAGTTGAGGGGAAACGGTTGGCCCAGCGGCGAAGAAGCCGTTTGTGTCAGCTATCCTGAGCTTGACGATTCATCTATCAGTTGCCAATGACTGTATATTCTATGTCCGAGTACACAATAGGACGACATGTGAGAAGGTGAGGCTGTGAAGAGGTCTGCACCTGCTTGTTACACGACTTGTTTGCCAAGAAGTGAGTGATCGTCATCGCAAAAAGAATGCGGGAAGTCACAGACTCTCTGTTTGCACACACAAAAAGATACTACCATATTCCCCAAACTCCAGCGCTCTAAAAACAACAACAATCCAGAATCAAGAATCCAATCCCTTACGGCACTTTGAAGAACAATCCAACATGGCATCCTCCCGCATCCCCACCTCTACCTCCGTTCTCGAATCGGCCGTGATCGAAGCCCCCTTCAGCGCCGTCTGGCACCTCATCAAGCTCCCAGACTTCAGCAACTGGTGGTCACAGCTATCCAAGAGCGAGGTCGTTAAAGGCGCAAGCCCCGAGACCGACATCATCCAATGGACGTTCAAGGACAAGGAGGGTACTGTCATTGAAGTCAAGCAGGAGGAGCACTCTGTACGTCTACCTTGCCTTACACCGGGCCTGCCTTTCTTCACTGAAGATCGGGAAAAGGTAGTAGCGAACAGGGATGCTAATACATGATGTACCCTCTAGAGCATCGACCACTACATCACATACAGCGTCATCACGTCCACGCCAGCACTCGACTACACGTCCGTCATGAGCACAATCCGCGCCTACCCCATCACGTCCGGCAAGCACGAGGGACACACTTACGTGACGTGGAGCGGAAACTTCAGCAGCGATGCTAACGCCGGTACGCCTATAGATCCACATATGTTTTCCTCTTTGGCGTAAGAAGCTCTGCCCAACTGACACGTGCCGCTCTACAGATGTCATCGAGGACGCAAAGTACAAGCGCCGTGAGGCTCTTGCGGATCTGGCTACTGCGGTCTCGAAGAAGTAAGGTCTAGCAGGCAAAAGCTGAACGGCCTGGAGGAGAAAGAGCAGAGAGGTCGGGGCCATAGCAATGAGCACAAAGAATGTCAGAAAGAGCTGCCACAGGACATGCAGACTAGCTCTCTACAGATATGTTACACCAATATGAAAAGATCACGACACAAAATCTTTGTTCTCGTATGATACTGTCTTATATCCTCAGAGGCGTCGCTGCCATGCCATTGAGTTGGCCCCACACCTTCGTATTGCTCTTCGCTAGCCCCGCGACAAATTCTCCCACTATGATGAAGTCACTTCTCGATAACAGCTTATCACCACATGATCTGAGTCACGTGTTAGAAGCAAGTGGTCTGGCATCATCTTTTGAACAACGTGTAGGAAGAAAGCGTGACACTAATGGCATTTGGGTCTATTTGATCATGATTGCACTGACACGTCATGTAATGGGTCGTAGTATCAGTCGAGCTCGT
This sequence comes from Coniosporium uncinatum, assembly GCA_033119265.1. Lineage (NCBI taxonomy): Eukaryota > Fungi > Ascomycota > Dothideomycetes > Coniosporium > Coniosporium uncinatum. The sequence goes on from JAWDJW010006338.1 coordinate 72,818, forward strand.
ATATACATCGCAATGGCGTGGAGAGGAGCGCTCCCTTGCAAAGCATGGTATTCAGTACAGAGAATGTGTGAGTATGACACAGCGATGACTGTCCGGCATCTACGAAGGACTTCGTAGTTCTTAAACCGAGCGTACGGCAACTACGATCTGGCTCCAACCTTCCGTAAGATAGCTTGGATCGTATATTGAAGCAGACTTACGCTGGTTATTTAGATATGTCGGAGACAGCGCGCGCGCGCTCGCTCAAGAAACACGAGTGGTCCAGAAGATCGAATGGCTACTCGCTCGAGTCCTGGAACTAACGCTGTATTACGTTGGAGTTTATTGTTAGAATGTTGATGCGAAAGATGTCTTGTGCCGTGACTTCTGAACGTCATGAAGTCGGAGCTCGGTGATGGCACGCCGATGGTCACAGGGAGCTTGTTCAAGATGTGGCTGGTGGCTTCTGCTTGCGGCATCGAGCATGACAGGAAGCTGCACGCAGATTCATGCCGGAGAGGAGGCCCTTTAGGGTGTGTGGAAAGTTCGCAATGCAGAGCTGGTTCGGTGAGAGCGTGTACATCGTAGACAGAAACGTGGCTGTCACGAGTTGCGTGTGAGGCCTGCAGTGTGGCTTGCATATCGCTACGGGAAGCAAAATAGAAGTTTCTACATCTGTATAGTGGTAGAGCGGTGACATGGGTTGAAAGACAAGGAGGGGTGTGATTAAGAAGGGAGCAGTATGGGTTGAAGGTTGAGCTGGGAAGCACAACGAACGTGGAAGGCGATCATTGTCGCATTCTCGTAAACGCGAGTAGAACGTTTCACTAAAGGAACACACTCCGATTGTGACGTTGCAATGGTGCAAGACTCGGTTGAGTATCGTACGACAGATCACGAATTCACGATGAGCCAGATATCGTGTGCTTGTAACACCACACTCTCCGCGTTGGACGAACGTCGTGTTCGTAGGGGCATTCTAAATTAAAGCGTAGCATGGACCAGCTATCAAACGTTGAGGTCACGAGCTGACAAGGTCGGAGTCGCACCAGTTCGCAACGCTTGCCACCTCTCAAGGACTTGAAACGTCGTCAGAGGGAAGAACGGCTTCACATTGTGATCGACGCAGGGGGTTCCGCAGAATTCTTGCCGCGCAATCCTACAGCCTCGTTAAGACTTCTCTTTCTTCCTTGAAATTAGCCTGGTTGCGATGAAGGTGGAGACCGGTGGGCAAGAATCGAAAGTCAGACTCAGGAAAGTGAACAGTCGCTCGCGAATCAATGCGTACGCGTCAAGAAATTTCTCCAACAGTTGGCGGCGCTTCTTATTGCTGTCGGAAATCAGGGCGGTTAGGTGGCCAGCTGTGGCTGCGAGTCCACCCGCTGACAAGTAGCATGGGTGTTTTCGGTGACGGTAGAGGCTTGCCGGGCTTGGAACGCCAATGAGATTGGGTGGATCTAGCCTTGGCGCCTTGCTACGATGGCTACGAGACGGGTTCCTGCGTTGGCCGCAGCGCTGGCGAGGTTGATGAAGGTACTAAGGTATGGTCAACGTCGCACGGTTTTGCTGATAGTGGTGAGTGGCCAGCATGTTGGGGCCTAGAATGCCTAGAGCGGAAGATCGGGTACTTCGTTGTAAGCAGTACTGTAGATTGCAGATTGAAGACTGGAACAACTCTCACCACCGTAGGTACTTCGGAGTAGACGTGGGCGCACCAAGAGAAAAGCGAAAATACGGGCGTTTCGGGTTGGCGTCGTTGATGCTAGCGGAAATGATTGGCGGGACGGAAGACATAACTTTCGACCAATGACGGAGGGTCGGCTGGCCAGTCTGTCTGTGCGGCCGATCACCCTGCCAGCCTGGCTAGTAGGTACTAAGTTAGCCTACTGTGTGTGTGTGTAGTAGCCTAGTAGGTAGGTACGGAGTGTAGTCAGTGTACTACGCTCTCTCCTATCCAGCAGCTTCTCCTCCAGGTGCTTCCTTTGCAACAATCTCCCCGTGGTGCCTACTGCGTCACTTCAGCTCGTCTCTTCCCAAGCAAAACTTCCCACTAACTAACTGTCGCTCCTGACTACCTTACTATCCATCAAACCACACGTTCGCTTCTTGTTTCGAAACCACCGGCTTCACCAGCAACCAGACCCACATCAGCATACCCACGACGAAGCTTCTATCGTCAACAAACACCACCTTTACCGGTTTTACGTCAATGCGATTCCATCCCTACGCACCATCCTACCTATACAGCTTCCCAGGCCAATTCCCTCTTCGAAACGGACAAGAGTAAAAAACCATTTCGCCGATTTCCAAGCTCTTGTGCCATATATCGAATCCACCTTACGGCTTGAGGACCAAGACCAAGACGTCACCGAGTTACATTCACTTCTTGGCTCTATTATTATCGAAGTGAAAGCGAACCGACTTTTGGATAGCTTACAGAACAATGATATTGTCGAGTGCAATGTCTTTACAATAATACAACAACATTGTGTCGACATCCCTTTGTTCGCGGGATAATTTCACCGGCTGTATAACAACACCCTTCGAGACATTGTCGTGTCTGATATAACCAAAGCTCTGATTCCTCGAGAGGTGGTGACTTGCTCCGCATCTACCCAGGAAACCACAACATACATCTTCCGACGAATCGCATTCCTAACCCGCAAATTCCGCATCTACGATCTACAGTCGGCACCTCGTCACAACAAAACGCTCCACGCGAGAACACCTCTGCGGCTGGCCGCTCACGAATATGACTCCACACGCTCACTTAATACACCACTCCCGGAGGGTGGCACAACACATCGCACAACGAATGGCATCAACAGAATTGGCGTCTCGATCATCTGGCAACGATACGGATACGGATACGGAGATATTCAAACCGAAGATACTGTCTTTCGCCTCCGGACTCCACGGCGTAAACCAAGATCTGAATTATGTCTTTGTGCATGCCTTCGTTGGCGTGCTCATCATCGCATGCGTCCTCACACTCGGCCTACGGTTGATGCGGAGATTCAGCAATTACCTACGGCGTATCTCGACGCAGACAAATTCACAACAACAATTTTTCTGGTCAATGAACCAAACAAGATGGTGGCCAGCATTGAAACAGCATCTGCTCTACGCGCCATTTTGGAGGCACAGGCATAACCGAGAATTCCAACTCTCAGATGCGATCAGCATGGGAACGCTGCCGTCGCGCTTCCACACCCTCATGCTGCTCATCCTTGTTGGCACAAACCTTACCTACATCTTGGTCCTGCCATGGTACCAAGCTCAGCCCGAGATCATTGCCGAACTCCGTGCCCGTAGCGGTGTTATGGCAGTGATCAACCTCATTCCGACAATGTTGTTTGCCATGCGCAACAACCCTCTGATCCCGCTCCTACAAATCTCCTACGATACCTTTAACCTCCTCCACCGCTGGGCCGCACGCGTAGTCATCGTGGACTCGCTCATCCACGTCTTCGCCTGGGGAGCCAACACCTACCGAGAAGGCAAGATGCAAGCCATCAGCACCTCCCTCGCCAATACACCCTCCTACACCTGGGGCCTCGTAGCCACCGTCTGCTTCGCATTCATCTTCCTCCAAGCATGGGGCCCGATCCGCCACGCGTTCTACGAAACCTTCCTCAACGCGCACCGCCTCCTCGCACTCTTCGGTGTCATCGGCATCTACGTCCACATCGACACTCACCACCTCCCGCAACTCTTCTGGATCATCATCGTCATCCTCATCTGGGTCGGCGAATACATCTTCCGCTTCGCCTGGGTCCTCTACTACAACATCTCCCTCCTCCCCGGCCAACAATCCAAGCGACTCACCCGCATCACCGTCGAAGCCCTCCCCAGCCAAGCCTGCCGCGTAACCTTGGCCCTCGTCCGCCCTTGGGGCTGGCCGCGTCCCGGGTGCCACGTGCACGTCTACATGCCGACGCTCAGCCTCTGGGCCTCCCACCCGTTCTCCGTCGCCTGGACCGAGACCAAGATGCCGCAATCCTCCAGCCTGCCCGTCACGGAAGAAACAAAGCGCATGACTGTCGCAGACCTTGACTTGCGGGAAGACAAACAGACTACCGTCTCCCTCGTCGTCCGCGCGCGGACAGGCTTCACCCGCAAACTGTACGACCGAGCGAGCTCCTCGGCCTCGGGCGTGTATACGACATGGGGCGCCATCGAAGGGCCCTATGGCGGATGGGACTCGCTGCAATCCTACGGCACGGTCCTCATGTTCGCCGGCGGCGTCGGCATCACGCACCAAGTCGGCTTCGTGCGGCAGCTCGTCGAGGGCGCGCACGAGGGCACCGTGTCGGCGCGGAAAATCATCTTGGTCTGGAGCGTGCCGAACACGGAGGCGCTCGAGTGGGTGAGGCCGTGGATGGACGAGATCCTCAAGATACCGGGACGCAGGGAGGTGCTGAAGATATTGCTGTTTGTCACGAAGCCGCGCTCGCACAACGAGGTCATCAGCGGGACCGGCACGGTGCAGATGTTTCCCGGACGATGCAATCCGCAGACTATCCTCGACCGCGAGCTCGTTGATCGCGTGGGCGCGATGGCGGTGACGGTGTGCGGGCCCGGCGCTTTCGCGGATAGTGTCAGGGCGGCGGCGAGGAGGAGAGTCGGCAAGGGCGTGCTCGATTTCATTGAAGAGGCGTTTACGTATTAGGTCGTAGGGTTCCCTATCCGCCTTATCTGCCTGCCAACCTACCTACCTACCTACCTACTTACGTGATGCGTCCGTGCTGCGTTCTTCCTGAATTTGTGGGCTCGGGTTTAGAGTTCATTCGAGAGGGGTTGACGCTGCTTGCTTGGAACATGGCACGGCTTTTCATCCGGTTTTTTTGCATAGCGAGTTCTCGTCCTTTGTCTTTTCCTTTTTTTCTTTCTTTTGGCTTCTCGCCTTTTTCCTTTTTCCTATGTTTTTTTTCCTTTTTTTTTCCCCCCCCTCCTTAAACTTCTTTGACTCGA
>JAWDJW010006339.1:0-70877 GCA_033119265.1 Coniosporium uncinatum
ACTAGTTCAATTAAATTACTCTTCTTAGAAGATTACTTGCGTATCACTTATCCCCTAAGAATCAACCCTCGAACCCTTAAGACCTTTACCGGTTTAGAGAGCTTGTAATATCTAGCTTGCACACGTCGCTTCTAAGTGCTTAGGTTGTATCTTATATATAGTAAAGGCATGATGAGAATAATACACTCATACTCTGCTTATCGTAGGCAGCGATTTTCCTAGTACACGTGCGTCAGGGACCGTAGTATCACGTAGCGAGGTGTGGAGGCATGCAGTCCTGCCACAGTATTTACTGGCGCCACGAGCAGCGCTAATTGAGATAAGTTCGGAATGTTTGGGCTAGAGAGCTAGGGTCAACTAATGCTTAGCCAACCCATCTAACATCCAACCAGGAAACACACCAAAACGGTCAATGTCCTAGACATCGAGCCAAGCGATATACACCCGCGCATTTTTGCACTGGGAGTGATCATTGAATCAAACACGATCATGGAGCAGCTCTGACTTATCCTGGTTCTCCACTAGTAGCGTGGCGAGGATTCACGAGAGGAGCTTCAGAGGCAGACTCGCAATTGGGCGCAACCCGACTTTAACTCTCCTTTGTCTATAGCCTCCTCTTTCACGACAATGGAAAAGTGGCAGTGATGGCGACGAAGCTGCGAGCCTAACCTCTGTGGAAGCACGTTGTTATAATCCATTCGCGTGATGATGTAGCATTAAAGATAGCTACACGCGAGAAGCTACACAACTTTGCTCGATGATGAACGTTGCTCATGCTGTTTTTTCGCTTTCGCTTCGCAATCCGCTCCCTAGTCCTGTCGATAATCATGATCGTGTTAGTAATGGCAGTGGAACGTCATACATCGAGCACCTGTTGTCGTGGGATATTTCGACTTCTTCTTCTTCAGGACTGCAGCGGGCAGGATGCGGGCAGTCAGGCAAGAGGGCACGTTTGATTCATCATCTTCAATGGAGGACCGATTGGGACCAGTCAGAACGCGATACCAGTTAAGAGGCTTGGAGATCCATCAGCAACTAACGAGCGTGTTGCTCCACGGATAGCTCTAGCTTTTCTTATACATTGACTGACTTTCAAGTCATATGACTACAGGATTGATAGACCCGTGTCGACACCTTCCGCATCCGGACGCAACGGCGACGGCGACGGCGACGGATCATGTTTCGAAACGCCAGGCAAGATTGATGTACCAATGTGAATCAGAACAGCAGAGCAAGATGGCACGACCGTCCCAGCACTACAGCCCATCATAGAAATCGTCAATTTCAACCAGCTTCGGTCTATCCGCTGTCCTCATGTCATCCGGCACGCAGACATTGAGCTCAATGTCGCTTGCATCCGGCCCCATCATGCTGTAGATCGACTCCCACCCGGTATTCATATCCTCAGGCCCCAGACCCTTCAGAAGACGAGAGCCCGACTTTTCGAAAAGAGTGTGCTGCAGAAGGTGGCATTTCCACTCATCTGAGGAGTACTGCGTATCTTTCAGATCAACCGACGCGAGGGCTGCTTTACGCTCCATCTCGCGCAGATAGTGCGGATTGCCACTCCCTTGCGCTTCTTTTAGCAGCACGCGATCGAATGGAGCATCAATGAGATCGAAACTCTTCTGGTAATCTGCGACGATGCACGCGTGTGCAGCCTGGTGCACCATGGCTGGGCAACGGCGCGCCAGTCCCTCGTACGTCTTCCAGCTCGCGCGACCGGGGTACCAGATGCAGTATGGAAGCTCATCTTGAGGCGTGTCTGTGGTCACTCGCGAGAGGTCGTTGCACATGATGAAGCGAGCGTTCACTGCTTTCAGTATAGTACTCTTACACCACGTAGGAATATCGGACTGGAGAGACCAATATTTCGCAAACATAGTGTTGTGGTATATGCCGCGAATCACGCAAGCGAGTTCACCGGGCATGTGCATGGATACAGGACGTCGAAGTCGCACGTAGCGGTCGATGTTGCCGTAGTAAGCTGACATAAGGATGGAGAGATCTTTATGCACGGTTGGAAGATCCGTTGGCAGTGGGTTGTACAACAACTCTTCTGCGTCTCGCGGATAGATTGATTCGGATCTGTGGTCGTCTACGCACATATCCTCCGTAATGTCCGGATACCGCTCGTCGAATCCTTGAAGAAGCTCCTGGCCAGCCTTCTGCTTGACGCCTAACAGTGATCGAACTGCTGTGTCTCCATTGAGGAAAGCCGGGGGAGCGATACTTTCATCCAAGACGCTGCGCTCGTAATCATTCATCAAGGAGACCTTCATACCGCTGCCCATTATAGACTCGAATATAGCGGTACAGCCACTATCCCGAGCCTCTTCTGCGATTGACACCTCAGGAAGGAGGTCCAACTCCTGGTAGAGGCCTGTATACCCTGCTACAGCGCACGCTCGACCGACCTGATAACGTAGCTGCGGGTAGCGGCTAGCGAGGCGACGGTATGTGTCCTCACTAGCCACGACTGGATGCCAGATGCAGTAGGGAAACTCATCAGGCTGGCTCATATCGGGTATCATGTTACTCATGATGCGGCGAGCATTCAGGGCACGAGTGAAGTCTGGGGACATTGGAGAAGACAACTCTTCGCCAAAGCCAGGATGATATCGAATGCCGCGGATGACGCAGAGGTGAGTGAGCCTATTACCGAGAGCGAGCGGCAAACCTTCGCCTCGAATAGCAGCCATGCAGTCAGATATCCGGTATCTGTGAGGTCTGTACTCGAGAGCCGCCTTCAAGTCCCGTTTACTTCCATCAATGGCATGATAGCTTGGCATGCCCGGCACCGAGGGCAGAAGCGGGACATCCGGATTTCGCTTCATGGGCTTGTCGCTGAAGAGGTCAAAGTCATCGTCTGAAGACGTGGTTGTGGGACGAGTGAAGACAGCAAGATGTTCTCGGTTTCTCTAGCCAGTAGATTTGAGGGAATTCGGGTCAAGTGACCGAGATTCGGCCATAATTCTCGCGCTAAGTGAATGGTGCTATTTGGGATAGTAAATCATCAATCTTTGGCGACTCAGGTTGGCCCACTTACGCCGCAATGGCACTCGCTCCGAACCGCAGAGGAGACTTGAAGATGAACTCTCGGCTCGTACGTAGCAAGGGAAGAACTGCGATATTACTTATGGCATGCCAGCGTCTTGCCAAGAGCGGCATGGCCTTGGCATGCTTCCTTCGCGGCTCCGGGATTCCCCATGGTGCGGTTAAGCGCCGCTGGCTGTTACGTGCATTCAACACAATGTTGTCGTCTTCACTCCTTACTCGATCCTCCTGATCTGTGTATCTCACTCGATGCTCCAAATGGTGCACTCGGTCTACCACCCACGATAACGTGTAAAGCTCCATGTTCTCATGTGCCAGAAGCAAGGCACCCACAACAGAGCGCATAATAACATTATTATAATCGTGGCCCCTAGTATTAGACAATCTAATACTTAGGGTTAGCGTGCGGTAGGTTCCTATAATACTTATCTTTAAGAGTGTTTAAAGTATTATAAGCTCTCTTAACTAGTAAAGGTCTTAAGGGTTTAAGGGTTAATTCTTAGGGGATAAGTAATATATAAATAATCTTTCTAAGAAGAGTAATTTAATTAAACTAGTAACTCTACTAAAGTAAGTTAAAAGTTGAGTAAGTAAGTTAAACACGTAAGAATATAAGGTTCCTCGTATTCCTATATATAAAGAAGTGTGGGCTTACTCTTGTTAATCTTAGTGCTCTCAATAGGAGCAGTGAGAGTAGTAAGATCATATCACGTGATGCCACGTGATACTAACTGTGATTGATGGGCGGCGCGTCCTGCACCGCGACCTCTTATGCAGCCAGATGTCCCAGCACACCGGCTGGTTCATAACATACCTCTGTACCTTCTCTTCCTACCGCCTTCAAGCGATACCTAGCTAGGATTCGGACAGTCGACCTATACCAGAACGCCCAAGTACTCTCCTCTCCCACCTACACCGTCCAAGCTTGGCCATTGCACTACAAAGCGATCCACCACCCCTACAAGCAACTTCCCACTTAAGCTCAATCTCTTAACCCTTGCCCAGCTCTCTACATATATCGTCCGCATCTTGCCCTGAGTGTCCGCTTGCCGAGCATTGAAAAAGCGTAGCATGCAAGTCGCAATGATGAGTATGGTTGCAGTCGCCGGTCCATTGGTGATGATTAGATCGGGATACGTTGACGGCTTGGAAAACTTCGACTTCGACTGTAGACTCAACGGCTGCTTTGTATGCCCCACGCCCGGGGGAGCCATTAGAAGCTTAACGCAAGCCCACAGGCACAGCAGCGCAGAAAAGGGTGTAGTGTACAGCGGCTGGTGTATCCTCCTCGCTCTTGGGACTTCCGCTATCGTATAGCTGTTCGAACCTGTATTGGGTCGCAGCTCCTGCCTTGTCCTCATATTGTCCGCCTTCACAGCGCTACCGTCCTTGCCCGCTCCCCCAGCCCTCATTTTCTCCTCCAGCCGCTGCTCAAACTCCACGGCGCGCTTCTTGCTGAGCCAGTCGTCTTCGCCCACCACCCAGATGCGGCGCGTGTACAGTGTAGGATCGAGATCTTTGAGCATAGCGAGCATTTCTGCTGTGTGGCCGCCGCTGCCGAGGACGATCATGAGGGTGGTAGGGGAGCTGCGTTTTCGCGGCACTGGCGGCTTACGCGGAGGGAGGATCTGGAGGATGCGCGCTGAAACAAGGATGATCGCAAGGGCCAATGCCGTGAAGATGAGGCGGAAAAGCACTGCGAGTGCCATCGTTGGGAGAGTGGTCGCGTTGTGGGCAGGCGCGGGGAGTTCAGAGTGTGGAATTCTTCCGTTCGATGCGAGGCTCAAGGTAGCCTCTGCGGCGTCGAAATCATCTCGCGCCTAGCAGACCCGCTGTGGTCAGGTATGAAGGTGAGGAGGAGAGTCATGTTGTTGGTGTGTGGTAGAAAAGCAAGAAGAAGCTTGGTTTCTTGACGTTGGTGGAGCTAAAACGCTTTCACGTGCAATCATGCTACCTTGGACCATTATCGATGGTCGATGGATTTCTGCGCGATAACAACGTTGCTGAACTTGGGGAGTTCAGCTTGCGTCTACCAGGTGTTCCCTGCATGCGCTTCGTCCGTCTGCACATCCTATCGCAAGCGAAAGATGAGCGCATACGTCACTGCTGTCTGCAAGGGCACGGTTGGCAACAAGACAATGTGTCAGTGGCATTGAAACTCCCAATCATGCTACCTAGGTATGTTTCGTTACACCATCGTAACACATGACAATGCTGATGTCGTTGACTAAAACAAAGTCGCAAAGGGTGGTATCTCAAGCTAACTGTTGGAAAGCAGAAGTGCTCGGGAGTCAAGCCTACCGCACGTATATTGCACGATGGAATCGCTATGCAAATGTTCCGTAATCTCCTAAAGCGCCAGTACCAGCCAGCCGAGAGTGGATCGTACAGAAGGATCAAAGAGGGCGTACAAGGAGCTCAGACGACTCCGTTCATGCAGACCAAAAGCAGGGAGAGGGTATCAAAGTAGTTCAGCGGCAGTCCCAACCAAGGTTTGAGGTTTTCAGTAGCCGTAGCTGGTCGAATGGGCGCTGTCGTAACTTGTTGTGAGGCCGGTAGATGCTGCAGTACCATTGTGGTAAGTGCCGTTGCCAATCGGGTAGGGAATGATGCTGGCGCTGGGGGCGATGCTCTCGGCGAGGATGGAAGCGGTGGAGCTAGCCATCGCTGAGGTCTCGCTGTCTGGAGCGGCAGTCACGGTGACAGGATCAACAGTTATGGTAAGAGTTGCGTACTGAGTGATTGTGACGGTAACTGGAGCGGCGGACGGAGGGCAAGAAACAGCGCCAGAGCCCGACGCAACAAGGCCTGCACCCTCAATAGCACCGGGTCGCGATGCAACCGCGTCGTTACCCTCGACGACCTTGCCGCTGCCATAGCCAGCAGAAGCCGAACCAGACGCGGCAGCGTAGACGGTCCTATAATTGGTGCGAGTAGAGGTGGTGCGGTATGTAGTAGTAGGCTCGTCAGAACCGGCGCCGGCAGTCTCGGCAGCATATGCACCAGCTTCGCCAGTCTCGACGGCGCCAGGACCAGTATCACCAGTCTTGAGAGCGTCAGCACCCGCCTCACCCGAAGCAATCTGACTGCGCGTGGCGACAATGGTCTGTGAACAAGGTCAGCAAGCAGGGCAAAGAATCTGCAAATAACTCACGATAGTCCTCATAGAAGTGACAGTCTTTTCGATGGTCGTGGTGACAACAGACTTGGCAGTGCCGGTGCCGAGCGTATAGGTGAGAGTGGCATTATAAGCCGAGATAACCATTGACTCGGAAGGGCCGACGTTGTCGACGATGACGGACGAGCTGCCATAGCCGGTGCCAATGGGAGTGTAAGGAGCGGTCGTGGGCGTGATTATCGTAGAAGGAGCCTCGTAGCTGGAGCCCTCAACACCAGTGCCGAGTGGAGCAGAGTAAGAGAAAGCGGGAGTAGCGACGGGAAATGGTACGACTTCTACGGTGGAGAGAGCGGTGGTGGCAGTCTGCTCATTGGAAGAGGGTGCGGCAGAGAGCGAGAAGTTTCCGTATCCTCCACCTTGACGGGCATACTGCGGGTGACGACCATGGAAATGATGGTGCGAGGCGGTGACCGCGACAGCGAACAGTGTGAGTGTGTGGAATTGCATGTTGTGGAGGATAAGTAGTATGCGGTGATGTTTGTTGTGCTTTTGTTGGCTTTCTTGTGAAGTTTGTGCTTCGCGGGGCTCAGTGAGTGAGAGATGTTGTTTCAATGAGTGTGGCTAGATGTCAAATGCGCATATGGTACTTGAGATATTGTCTCGAAAGAGAGTAATTTGGACGTTTGGACAAAGGAGTGTCGGAGTCTATAACAGACTGTAAGGAGTGTGAGGTGGACGAGGATGTAGGTTTGGGAGAAAGTCGGAAGCGAAGTTGAAGAGACGAAAGACAAGAAAAGACAGCGCCCAGAGGTATTGATTAAACGGCGAGGGTCATGGAGGCTGGTTGTGGAGAGAGAGGCTTGTCTGTCACTCCATCCTGATACCTACGGGCTTGACACCTCCCGGCACGACTGCAATCTAATTTCGGGGATCTCGCGTGCACAACCACCCACGCTCTCTCGTACTCGTCCATCATCCGTAACGTGTCGTTGTGATGCACCTGGCCCCTTGTCTGCCTCTTCGTGGTGGGGATTGGGTCTCATTTACCCGCCGCTCCGACTCTCCAGATTGTTTGTTGGCCATTCGGATGTTGCAACAACGTTTCGCGCCAGTTCCGAGGCCTGGCATGCTATACCATTATAGGTACAGCGCCATCGGAGCTTACACGGTACCTGCATATGATTGATGCAATGTTTGTTACCCTCGCGTCGCCGCCCGAAGCCTGGGTAGCGCTAGAACGTGGAGTACCTATCAACTCACCTATGCAACCGCTATGTCCTGAAGCGCTATGCATTTGGCTAGGTGTCTCTAAACGTAGACATTTCCTCAGTCTGTCCGTCAACTAATGAACGCAGAGCTTGATTACTCCTCTGTCCGTCGCACTTTGTGACGTTGTTACGATGGTCCATGGCCTCGAAGCCCATGCCGACCTTGCGATATAAGACTCAGACACATCTACCACGTCTAGTAGGCCCCAGCAATGCAACACAGCGCGAGGTGGCATCATTCCCACGGATCCTACTCTGCGCTGGCCCTGCCGCTGTCAGTCTTCGGGGCATCAGTCCGTTCCTGACTATCCGTCGCACCGCAAAGGGCAGAGAAACCCAGCCAGCAGGTACAAGTACTTGTGCGACTACAGAAAACGCCCCCAATTACCTTGAAGTCGTACCCGTAGCTCGTGAGCTGTCGCCGCTGCTCTGGATTTCACCACTGAGATACCCGAGAGGCACTCCTTGCCTGGTCAATTTGAGGGGTTTGGAACTGACGGTAACAGCTTCTGCGACACATCGCTTGCTACCAATACCTCTTGCTTACTGTGAGGCTGATTTTCAGCTGCCGATGACAGGTGATGAGCGAGGTAATTGAAGTCTTGTTGCTCATTTTGCCTTGTCATGGCTTCCCTGTCCGTTACCTATGACGAACTCTGCAATTTCTGACGGAGCGGGCAATTAGTTAGCCAGCCATCGAGAAGTCATGCTTGGAATTTGCATGTGATTACTTGTGCGATACATGCAGCCATTAAATGCTGGCGTTCGAATGGCCTTCTAGTACACGCTCTTTGAAGAAATACGAGGTACTTTACCATCTACCAGGCTATCAATGCGCAACTTCGGCGCGTGTAGTTCGACCTTTATGTCGCTCGGCCTCTTCTGTAAATGCTGGCACATTCGCGCCATCTCCTTGCCATCTCCATCTTCGTCTTGTCGTTGTCAGGCCATGGCCACCTGCTCCGGATCGAAGCCCACCGTAAATTCTCCGCGTCTTCTAGCCGGCTCCGCGGCGTCATATTTGCAATGCTAAGCATCTGGAGGAGACGGCCTCCATCTACCTCTCGTTATCTTCAAGCTGAAGTTCTTATCAATTGCAGTGTCATTGCTGCACGTCTATCACCCGTTCGCGATATCCCAACGCTTTCCGTGCGGAGTCAGCAGCATCTTGACATACCTCAGGTCGTACCCTGCAACATCTTGACCATGGAGGTTTTCTCCACTGCTCATTCGTGAAGGTCGACTCTTCACGCCCAACCCAGCACATGAACGCTGGTGTGTACCATCCAGTCGGGCACTTGCAATGATAAAACTTCCTCATTGTGTGAATAGATCGTATGCCGTTTTCACTATTTCTTACACTTGGTTCCGCTTCCAGTCCTATTACTAGCCCCTCCAATCAAATATCCCATGGCACATCAGCATAATCAATGTCCTTACATGGATAGCCTCCCAATCGCAGCCCAAACTCAGCGAAAGAACCTTCTCCACCCCAGACCTCCGTGATAAACGCTTTCTTCATATCCGTTCCATTTAGCAAAGCTCCACTCGTCCAGATCTTGCCATCACGGGCCCAACGCTTCGTGAACCAATTCACCTCCGGATGGACGATACGTAGATACTCCACCATTGGACGTGGCGCTGTCGCTGTCTTCCCTTCGAGCAAGCCTGCCCCCAAAGCCGCTAGAAAACCACCACAGATGAAGAGCATGACCGCACAGCCATCGTGGGACTTCCGAATAAACTCGATCTTCCCCTCAGTCATGACCTAGCGGCATCATGAGCACCCATGAGAGTGATATCAAGCGGCGGACAGGTAGCAAATGTGTGCTGCAATGCATGAGCATGCGCCTATAGGAGCATTAGAATGGTACCACTCACTGTCGGCTTGATGATCGCCCTCGCGCTCAATTTGGCTGGTTCTCCTGTCTCGTTGACCCTGTAAAATTCAACATCAAGAGCTTCTTTGCGCATCATATTGGTCAGAAGTCCTTCGGGGAAGTTGTGAAGAAACTCCTTCGACAATCCGGAGAAGATGTCGATTGGCGCTACGTCGAGGATATCGGTCTTCTTATAGCAACCCAAAATTAACGTGAACTCAGTAGTGAGAGCCGCAGCATGTGGAGACCTACGAGTTGGTTAAGATGACCCCGACGCAAATTGGCCAGTTGGGCTTTGCGAGGTCAATCATATCGTTGATCTGTTCGCGTTGATTATTTGCGTTGGCCAGAATCTGAGAGTTGCTGTTGATTTGAAGGTATAACTTGGCAATTACAGTCGACGAAACCTTGATCGTCATCAAGAACTTTGTAGTGTAGGACCTTGGTGTCGCGACCTCGCGAATGTGTTCAGTAATGCTCTGCCAAATCATAACTGCGGCGTCAACGGATGCGCGCAACCAATCTGCTCACATGGGATATGGCTGCCTTCGGCACGGCATCCGAAGATGCTCCATCATGGCGAGGTTGATTTAGAGTGAGCAATGAGAACGTAGAAAGTACGAGCGGAGAAGCGGAGTTGCGTACGGAGTCGGTGTTGTTTTCGCTTCCGTGCCGCGATTTCGTCCACGTGTAGGCTCAAACCGCGACGTTCACAGGGGATGGGTGACCCGTCTGAGACTTGGCCACTGGTTACGAGGGAGTGGAGTGATCGTTGGTGAGGTTTGACTGAAGTTCTCTAGGTTTATTCAGGCTGCCATGCACATTCAACGGACCGCGCAGGCACTCAAAGTCGCCCGCGCCGTGATCACTTCTGTCCTCGATTCACAGCTTTTCGCCATCACGCGTTTTGAAACAGCGTTTTCCAAGTCCGTGCTGTGGTCAGTGGTGCATATAAGCCTGAGGTTCTTCGTCGATGTGAAAGCATTCATTATCCGCAACTATACTGCTTTGCCTCTGCTACTTCCTTCACAGATTGCACGACTTTCTCAGAAGACAGCATGGCGCCTATTCATTTCAGAACTCTGGTGTACGACTATCAAGCTATTGATGTCTTCGGTCCCTTCGATCAGCTTGTTGAGCGGCAGCTTGCTCGAATGCAAAGTCTGCGAAAGGGAGAGTGTTTGGTTTCCCCACATGAGAAGATATCCTTCACCAGATACTGTCAGTGTCAAGGTATCCAATGGGGCTTGGGACATGCACGAACACGCTGGAGAGGTAGAAGCAACCTAATGACGCTCGACTATCTTCCCTCGATACTTGGGATGACGTAGAGATGCGTGGTTGAAGCAGAGGATCTTGAAGCTGAGTTTCGGCGCGGTCTTCACGCACATCATCAGCTCGATGCAAACCGCGATCGACGAGCATGCTTATGGCTATCTGTAAGAGCCGGTATGTCCATTGACTCCGAGGTACGATGTAGTGTTGGAACCTAGATACAGTATGAGCTCGCTCGCAACAAAATGTTGTCAAGAGCAAGTTCCAGAAAGAGATACTCACCATGCGAGATGGACCAATAGACCTTGAAGAAGGTCTAGATTATTCTCGCTTGCGACCACAATCCGTCCCGCGAGTGTTTCGTTGATTTCCTCTGCCAGAGACTGTTGTAACTGAGAATTACTATCTGCTGCACTCGCAACGGCCGTAAGCAGCAAGAATGGACGTTCAATCATCATGTCTGAAGCACGCCATCCGGTTGGGATGATAGCGAAAGGTAAACACGCTTGAGTTGTGCGAAACCGCTCGAGCAGATAGTCCACATACGTTAGGTCGAGATTCAGCTTGCTAGCCCAGTCTATCAGACGGTCATGTTCGGTTTCTCAACCTCTCTCCAAATGCATCGTTGGTAGATTAGGCCAAGACATTTGAATACCTCTTTAATCCGAGAGTTCAATATTCAAGAAGTCTGGTGGAAGGTCTGGTATTGGATTGGCCGATGAATCTACCGTCTCGGCGATATTGCTGGATGCTGAAAGTTGGGCAATAATGCCGTTGAGCTTCGAATCGAGATCCGCTAGACGACTCGAACATGTCAGTCATTATATATCAAGGCTTTCATGAGAACGACTGACGTCCTTCTCTTCCGGTGGGCTCGTTGTTGCGGATGCCTCGTTGCAGGAATGAGACAGTCATGTCCGGACTTTGTACATTTATCTCGACAACATTAGTATACGGTGGAGGGAAGCTACGCCACTCAAAGCCTTCTCAATCTAACGACCAACCGATTACCAAATATTAAATGTCCAGAAACAGGACGCACTTCATATATTTCGACTCAGTGTTCACTTGGATGCACTTCACCTTCAAAGAACGGCAACGCTCGCACGCGAGAGTCTTTGCAGATGCTTGAAGAGTGTCCATTTTGAGAGTCTTGTTTTCACTCGAATTGCTTTACACCCCAGGGAGTTGTATGGCGGTAACGAAAAGATATTACGTGGGGATACGATCGATCGGTGACGTCGTCTGCCTAGCGAGATTCGCGATACATCACGTGATATCATTCCTACGGCGACTGTTCTATCGGAAGTGGAGACACTATACGTTATTGGATTACGCATGTACTTGGATTGCAAGCATTGTGTGGTTCATGGATCTAACAAGTTATCACTGAATGATAGTACTTGTACAAGAGGTAGGCTTCACCAAGTCTTCTCTCTGTTCATTTCGCTGCTGCTGGCTCGAACGTGGACCAGGCTTAGAGATACTGTTATCGTTACACCCTGAGCGAATGCACTGATACTTGCGTCTCGACATCAATAAGAACATTACCAACCCACACCAAGCTACATTAGGGCTTCCCAGAGTTGCAGTGAACTCTTGGTATTCGAACCAAGATTGAATTTTGCTTCTCCGGTACATCTGGTACGTCGTTCTAGCGGCATCACATCGAGAGTCGTGGTTGTGTTAGCCGCAGACTCAGGCGGACTTCATGTTTCTCAAGCGAGCACTTGTCTTCATCGAAGCCATTTACGCCTTTCCGGGGTCGCAGGACACGACCTTGTGGCTTTGAAGCAAGCTCGACACGGCATATCCCCTTTTTCAGTCTCCTCTCTGATGTCGCTAGAGGAAGCATGGGCTGGTGTGAAGTCGAAGACGATGTTAGTCATGCGCTCCGGTACGAGTTTGGAGACGGAATGCGGTGTGATTGGCGCATAGCACCGAAGGGTAGACAAGCAGCAACAATGAACACACGTGCAGCAGCGTTGTCCTTACATATGGTATCCGGCGTACAGAACTTCTGCCTCTCAGCTCGACAGTGCTCATTTACACTTCGTACATAGACGTCCGATCGCACTGCTCTTGGCTATTAGGGACTGAATCTCATCCCTCCATTTGCGCAGACAACACTTCCAGTGCACCACCCACTCTCGGCGCTGCATAGCATGCCCACCACGCCAGCAATGTCTTCAACATATGCTGGTCTTCCTCCCGCAAACGGCTCGTTGTCGACAAATTCTTGCTTATCGATGCCTTCTCTTATCTTCGACAAGGGTGTGTTTTTCGTCCACGAGCTCATAGCCATCTGGAACTCCTTACTCGTACCACCGTACATGTCCGTCGCTACCGGTCCAGGATTGATTGCGTTGACAGTGCAGCGCTCGGCAAGCTCGCGGGCCCAAGTGCGCGTCATGGCTTCAAGAGCCGCCTTGGTGCCTCCGTACACTGACTGCGACACAAACCCACAGCTGGCAGAGACGGAAGAAACATTGACGACCCTCCCGCTACGGTCGGTAGGCAAAAAGGGAATAGCCGCTTGCATGAGGAACAATGGACCGCGCACGTTGACGTTGTATTGCTTCTCGAAGTCTTCAGCGTCGCACTCTTCGATTGGACGATTGACAGAGACACCAGCATTGTTGACAATAATGTCGATTTGGAATTTGCCTGTTTTGGGATGCTTAAGCCCGTTTTGACCCATGGTGACGATATGGGCAGGGCCCTTGACACTGCCCATGTCGGCTTGAACAACGACAGTCCGAATGCGATGCTCTTGCTCGAGCTTAGAGGCGAGTTCTTCGGTAGGTTTCGCGGAGTTGTCGGAAGTGTAGTTGAGGATGAGGTGGCAGCCTTTGGCCGCAAAGTTTCGACATATCGCTGCGCCGATGCCTAGACAGCGTCAGATGGTAAGACCAGGGTTTCTACCCGTCTTTGCGCAACATTGATGTAGTGCAGCTACCATGGGTAGAAATTCAACGTACCTCTGGAACCCCCAGTCACGATAGCAACCTTTCCCTCCAATGGCCGCGCGCTTCCGCCGCTGCTCAAGTTGGTCGATAGAGTTCGAGAGTACTCTGGTCGAGACATGTTGGGAAAATGTATAGCTGGAAGTCTGAAGTCTGACTGTTATGGGAGCGTGGTGTTGGTAGCAGATTGTTGGGCATGGGTATGCATGCAATTTATCCGCCTCGACGATAGTGGAAGGTGGAGCATCGCGGCGTGAGAAGCGCTGAGTCTACTGTACGACCGCATCGTTGTACGACTTCAAGCGGGAAATGCGGACACTGGAGCACCTCGGAATCTTCTGATAGTAGTAGCATTGAATGTTACGGAATTGGCAGTTGGGCAAATCGCAAAATGAGCGCTCGAGGCGTACGGATGACCTCTTCGTTCTTTCAGTGGGCGTGTTGTCTTGAGAACTTAGGCAGCGGCATGCACCTGCTTCAGTATACTACCGAGTGCCATGAAGACGCCTGTGCCGTAGTGAGAATAGTGCATTCGGTCATGACATACGAAGTCGGTCGTAGGAGCAGGCGAGGAGCAAGTGTGTATGGCAGAGATGCAATAGCCGCACATAGGCGCGCGCTTGAAGGGAATCAAGCATCCAACCTCCGCCTCTCTACCGCAATCTAGTCGAGGTTCTTCCGCCCACCAAACGCTCGAACAGTGAGACCACCTTCCTTTGAATCTTAGACGTACTCGCTACGTCGACCATCGCCTGCGATGTCTCTCCCCAGTGCATCCTCGAGTCTGGCCCAGTCTGCCAGGCAGTTGAAGCAGTACAAGGTACATCACCACCAGCAGCGGCCCCAGCTCGCATGCCTGAGACTGACATTCACCAAAGAAATACACAGTCCAGCCCAGCGGTTTCTGGGCTACGGTCAGTCGATGGCTGGCAGTTGATCACAACCGCTCCACTGGTATCCCTATGAACCCTCAGTTCCGCAACCCTCCCCCCGGCAGCAATGAACCCCTCGACTATACCGATCCAACTACCGTTCCCGCCGCCGATCTCGCAGAGAACCCATACTGGAAGCGCGATGTCCGCCGACGGTACCCAAGACTTAGCACAATCAAGCAGGCAGATGTGGTGGGATTGTTGAGTGTGGGCAGCAAGGCGACGCCGAACGAGGAAGTGCTGCAGATTGGTGACGCTGGAAAGAAGCAGCTGGTTAGCGTAAAGGAAGAAGGAGAGAAAGGCCTGGCAACATTCTTGAACTCGAACAAGGCTGCGGCGAAAAGCTTCCTTGGTCCGGATGGCCTGCCGCCAATGCCTGTGCCCCACCATTCGCCTAGGGGAAGGAGGTACGAGATACTGAAGGAGCAGACCTATGGTGCCGAGTGAGTTGCCCGAAACTATCCATATTCAGACCTATGCTAACAGACCAGTGTTTCCAGCTACCCATGCAGGACCTTTGAGTAGAGATACATAACGTCAGGTGTTTTCAAGTTCCCGGGCGATGCCAGCCCACAAATGTAGATATTCTCTAGTGTCGAAGAAGCATTGACAATGTAGCGCGACTCTGTGTTGGACCGGCCGTCTGGGTTTCGGTATTCGCGTGCTTTCCTATTGCGCGTGTCAGGTGATGGCGCGTTGCGACTCGACTCGCGACCTCAACTATCAAGTGGCGCTGCAGCAGTCCAGACTACGGTCTCTCATGACGCTTCCCCGTGTGTTGCACGATACTCTGCCTTATGGCTACCGCTCCTCATTCTCGTCTACCCGATCCTGTGGAACTCATTTTCTCATGTACTGTATGCGGGGCCACGCTCCATGAACTCTACGGACAACCGCAGAATGAGCGCGGGTTTGACGACAGCGGCATGTCACTAGATGGGCCTGCCACAAAGCTTTGGCTTGCGGAGTGTACTCATCTAACCTGCAATAAGCACTTAAAAGGTGGAGGTCAGTGATGTTGGCCTTCGTTCCCATCCTAGCTTTTATCTTACTCCATGCGGCGCAAGGCTACTGCCTTATTGTCTAACTGCTACCGCTGACCCTTACGAGAGACTAATAACGCTGACTGCTGTATCACAGGCGTCTCGTTCTACCCGGCGGGGCAGAAGCCGCGCGCGTCATGCCCATTCTGCATACAAGAAAAAGGCGACAACTCCTCGCGACGTCTCTTCTCCGTTCACAGTGTCCAAACAGACGGCTACGATCCGGCGATACCGAAAGAATGGCTAGAGACTCCGCCTATTGCGCTAAGCGAGGAGAGTCCAGCGATGGCTGCAGTCAAGGTGAGTGCTTAAAGCTGTCGAGTCACACCTGAAATCCACTGAGATCCTTTCGAGTTCCAATACATGCAGTTGGTGTGGTATGGCCGTAATACCACCAGAAAGCTGCAGGAAGCCAGAGCATCAAGTCAACAAGCCGATAGGAAGCTTGAGACCTTGCAAGTGCAAAATCACCTGCTCCGCGAAGAAGTCAAATCGTTGGAAACGCTTGAAAGTACCCTCAAAAAGACCAAGAAGGAGCTCAAACGGTGGACAGAAAGAGAGCCTGAGATCTTCGCACACCTAGGCGTCGAGAAGGACCTGGCAGAGTAGGCATGCCTTCGTCGATGAACGGATATTTTAGCTTGCTGACCCAGCCAAAGCGAGAACGAGCTTCTGCGGAGGCAACTCGACTACCTCGGATATGATGTGCCGCGAACCAACTACGGACAGAAGATTGCCGCCGAATCGCGTCGACTGCGAGCTGCAAAGGCTGGGAAAGACAAGCACCAGACCGCTGTACCAAACGCGACCCACAGTCATGGTCGTCTAGACCATAACGCGACAAAGCATGGCGAGCAATCAGCGGCAAGAAGGTACGGTACAGTGTCACCCCAAGCATCAGCGCTTCCTGCTGCGCCTAATGCAAGCTCTAGCAATGGTGCAGCTCACTCAGGGAAGAGGAAGCATGCAGAGTATCTCGAAGGCGGACATGATCGTTCCGATCCAACGCACTGGGACTCTGGAGAGGCAGCGCCGCGTCCTCCAGTCGGTAACGCGTTGGAACCCCAAGGGTGTGATCAAATGTTGGCGCAGCCAGAGATTCAGCTATACGAGTCTGGCCGATGGCAAGCAGTTGTGACTCAACATGACAAGAACCCCGAGAGCTTGCATTCGCACGGAAGAAATGCGACCCAAGAGTACAGCATGAGTGGAGCGCTTTCACCGAAACCTTCCAAGGAGAATGGAGGACGTCACGAGGGATCCAACGCTTTCAACCAAGGTAGCATGCGAAGCATGCAAGCTCCCTTCAAAGTGCCTCAATTGAAACAGCCACTTATAGCAATGACACCAAGTGCGAACCATTCGCGGAGTATGCCCATTGCGCAGCCGCGAGTGAATGTCACACGAGAGGGGCTTTTGCCGAGTAGGCAGCACGCCGAACGAAACTCCCAGGACGCCTATCACAATCTCAAACAACCTCCAGAGAAGCGAGCTGCCAAACCGCGTTATAAGAAGGAAGTCTTCAGACGACCTGTTCAAGCTTTGCACGAGGCATTGCCGCTTCGAACGTCTCGCACGTACGAGCCAAACCCACGGCATCCGGGCGTACATCCTCAACATAATCCATCCACGTCGGCACCTCGACGCTCGATGATTGTGCCTCCAGGCCCCGTTGCGAGCCCTTTCTTTAGAGCTAGCGGCAAGGGGTCAGCAAAACAGGCATCCCATGATCCAGCTTATCCCTGGGCCAGTCCTCACAAGACGAGTATATCGCCCTACAAGTCGATCTCAGGCTCTCAGACATGGCAAGAACCAAAGACTCTCAACGGGTTGTCCTTCATCGATTCTCCTCGTAACGACACGAACCAATCCCTATATCAGAGGGCTCCTCTGAGGACCATTCAGCAGCCAGTCCGACAGTCTCTTGCTAGTGTCAACAACCCTGAGTACTGGGGAGGTAGAAGCGGCACACAGCCACAAAATCTTTGTCAAACACCGTCTTTTTACACTAACCCAGCGCAAAGTTATACCAGGCCTCGGGAAGCTGCCATGCACAGCCGGCTGTCCCCAATTGAACGATCACACGCACCAGCGGCATTTTCAAGACCCTCTGATCCGGCCATGATTCACACTGGCAACTATGAGTCGAAAGCTTGGTCCAGAATCACGGATGTAGAGGCTGGCGGGCCAAGCCAACGCCCAGGTACCAATGCCAGTTTTGCCGCGTTTTCACAAAGACCAGGGCAATACGCCACACAGCCGCAGCGAACTCTCTTTTCGTCTGCTGGAGCGGGCAGGAGGAACGTGCGGAGGTGAAAACTACCAGCAACTACATCTTTGCCTGGAAATCGCGCGCAGCTCGAATTTCACAAGCTTATGTCAAATTCCAAGTGACGATTTCGTGGTGCGAATCCTGTTATGACATTATCGTTCTTTAGGCCATGTCTATTTCTTTACCATTGTTGTACTCGAGTCGGCGAGTTTGCTTACTGTACGAAGTACAATCGAACGACAATGTGCGTGCACAGTGTGACACTGACCACTGCCCCATGGTCACAATCAGCAGAATACCCGATGGAGATGTGTTGCAAACGTGTATGCGCGCATTTGCTTGGCATTGATCATTGACCAAAGTGTACACCACTACTAACAATCGATCTGTAATCTTAAACCTAGGATGCAGGGTCTACTAAGTCAGTCACACAGATTGAGATAACAGAAGTACACGGAGATCGTCGTTTGCTGGACGGGAGCGCGCTCAAAAGTCGAAGATTACGAGGACATGCTCCGAAGGCACTTCAAATGTCTAGACTCTCCGAAGACAGCATATGGACATTTGTCGACAAAGGCGCTCTCGCCCAACGTATACCAGCGTCATACTCAGCCTAAGACTTTGTACGGATATGTCAACAGTCTCGCATCCGCGCAATCGGACAGGTACCCACTTTGCAAGCGGCAGGGACTCTCTAGTCTCCTTCATGTCCACAAATATCGAACAAGGTGGTTACTCTTGACGCATGAGATCTTAGATCTGTCCATGCTTGCAAAACTCAAAGACAACGCCCATCCATACCTCGATGATTTGGCCAGCGATTGGCAGATGCACAACTACTCTTATGCTGTCTTCCTATAACATGGAAATACCAAAGAGGTATGCGTTCACACCAGACACCTGATGTGGCAGGCAGCATGACTGTCAAACAAGCCTATGATTACATTGTGCATCGCAGGCTTGCGACCACGACAATCTGGCTCCATGACTCGCCGATTGTCGTGATGGACGGTCTGATCTTGGCTCTGCTCCATCGCGCGGTAGGAGGCGTGCTATTCAATGGAGCTGAACAATCGGACATCTTTTGAGCGTACGATGAAGGCGGCGGCCACAATCGCCGAACCACGGCTCTGGGGACGCAATGACTCCAGCTTCGTAAGGGAACGAAATCTCCAATTCGTCTCATGTAGTTGGGCTTTGTGGATCGCTTCTCGACCTCGGTGGTAGAGTTCTAAACGTGGTGTTCCCGAAGGGTAAATGGCTGGACGTCCAGTAGCGCGGAGATAACCGTGGCAAATCCGTGCCTCGACTTGCCGCGCAGGAACGGTGGAGTGCCTCGACTTCACTCCATCAGCTTTGCAGCTGTCATTCTACGCCTTCCAAATCGCTCAGTTGCGTGAGGTGCATCTTCGTCTTCGATGGAGTCTTGATACAATTACCTGACTCGGGCTCACACGTGTTGAACGTTGCGGAAAAGATTGGTGCGTTGCGCAAGCCCGCCTGTTACCAAGAGGTCTTGGGAGTCACCTTCGCAGTCTTGGGGGCTCTGGGCAGCTTTATATCCCCAGCGTTGGAGCACCATCGAGCACCACCAATCTCACAATGATGGCAAGTATTTCCAGCATATCCAAGCCACGCCAAGCTTAGAGATAGAGCGTGAACGCTTGATCTTCGTACCCATCTAACCCCATGAGCTGTGCCAGATCGTAAGTATGGCCCTGGTTTTCAGCAGCGACTCCCTATCGTGCTGCCGCTATGTCATTGCTTGTACGATCTGGGACATAAGCTTTCCGCCACAAGTCTTGTGCAGGTGAATAGGAAACGAGCAAGAAGACCACGGGTCTGCGTACACGGAATCCATTCGTGCCTCTGCAGAGGCTTCCTGCGCCGAGTCGTCAAACGAAGTTTTTCACTGTTACTCTTCTTCCCGCTGCTGTTCTCTTGCTTTTTCCTGTTCAGTTGCTATGTAGCTGCGTGGTTATATGTGACTCCCTGACCCAGCACACCGTGTTGATACGTCCCTCCTGTGCCAAACCCGACAAACAGGACGATCCATAACTACTGCCACTTTGAGTGGGCGACTACTCTTGAATCTACCCATACGACTGCATTCTTACTATGGCGAAGGGCAAGATTCTGTCGACCATCACGGAGAGTTGGTCGACATTTACTCCGAACGAGAAGCGCAATGTCGCCCTCTACATCGCGGGTATAATGTTGTACAAATTTGGTCTCGAGGCCTTTAACGGATCCATCACGGCGTTGGCAACTAACCGCTACGACTACGAGGCCGACCTTGCCGGCAGGGCGGCGAATACGTTTGAGCGTGTCGGGTTGTTGACTGGACTTAATCAGGCCTTCCAGTGTGTTGGCTCCATCATGATCGCTCCTCTAATTAAGAAGTTCCCCACGAAGAATGTCCTCTCGTGCGCCGTACTCATCTTTGGTCTCTTTACAGCGATCCTCCTCATCGTGGATGCCGCCACTGGCGGTACCTTTATTCCTGATCGCTTGCGCATCAACGGCAGGCCGTCAACGGATGATTTCTCCTACTACGGCGACTACAACACTGATGGCATTATCCCCATCTACTGCATTACCGGAATTACATATGGTATGGTTGAACTGATCCGGCGAACCATTCCTCGTGACATCGTGGGCGGTAATGTTCAGAAGCTGCGTCGTATGGACTCGCTGGTCCACATTTTCTACGAAGTTTCAGGTAAGGTATACCTTTGATAAGTGTAGAATTGGCGCTTAAACTGCTGAGGAATCAAGTATTGATCATTGTATAGGTACTGGGGCAGCGTTCTGTACAGCGTTGGCGTTGATCCCACGCTTCGGCAACAACATGTCTTTCTTCATCACACCAGTGTTTTTCACCCTCGCGGCAGTCGTATGGTTCTTCATCAATTCGACCACCTTCGAATCCACCCTAGAGAAGCAAGAGGCCCAGAAGGCCAGTTACTTCAAGATGTTCTATATGAGCGGTTACCTGTTTCTCGAATCCATCTGGACCGGAGCTAAGATCATCTTCACCAGTCGAAAGTTCGTCTGGCTGTTGCCAGGCTACTCTTTGGCGTTGTACGGGCATCGCTACCTCGAGAACGGTGTGTCGCCTGCGATCGCTCGTCGCTACCTCGGTCAGTCTGCATGGTCGCAGATTATGGTTGGTGGTTCGAACTGTGGAGAGCTGCTGGGCGCGTTGTTCGTCTTCCTCTTCACCAATCTCGTCCAGACTCCTATGCCATGGCTTCGTATCGACGCTCTCATGCTGTTGATCCCCTGGTACCTTCCGTACTACTACCCGCAGCGCAACCAAGTGCGCTATGCATGGATCGTCGCAGCCACCTTCATCCCCGTCTCTTTCGGCTGGGCCGCTGGTGACGTCTCACTGGCCGCCTACATCCAGGCATCGCTCGCTCGTCGCGAGAGCACGTCCAAGAATGTCTCCGCGCTAGGTGCGGTCATGGCGTTCCTGTACAGCACCTACATCGTCATCTACGCCATCACCTCGCCTCTTCTTGGTCAGTACATCGATCGAGTCTCCACAGCCAACGGAGGAGACATCCGCATTGCCATTCGCAATGTTGCAGGTGTTCAGTTCACCGTCATTACTGTACTCATATTCGCTTCTACGTTCATTCCCAAGGGTGCGCTTGCCTTCAACCCGAAGATGCTCAACGACGAGAGGCTCGACCACGATTTGGACAAGGAGGCCATGGTTCAGAACGCTTCGAGCGTCGCCAACTCGGCACCCATCGAGAGCTCTGTCAAGACCGTGGAGCACGGCTCAGACAGCGACATCCCAGACGAGAAGAGGGACTTGGACTATAACAACTACAACGGCAACAACAACAACAACAGATATTAGATATCGGTGTCATGTCTTCCGAATACAGGCGACAACCTAGCGAGTGCCGCTGCGGGACTTCTGCGTTGTTGGCGGAGCCTGTCAGCCTTGCAAAATGAGTTGCGACAACGTTCGTTCGGCCCTTTTTTGCTTTTTTTTTTTTGGTTAATTTGGTCCCGCTCCATGGGACCCATCACACGTGTGAGCCTGTCGGATATTCACTCTCTATACCCACTTCTTTCGCAATCGATGTACTGTAGATTTTGAGATCAATGCGACCCTTCACCTTGCGGTACGAACTCCTCACTGTAGATAGTTCCACAAACTTTGACCGTGATATCGCACTTTGCCATGGCTCACGTGCCGGAACCAATCCGCACGCCCGAACGATCCAGCCCTGCGGGTTTCAGAGGACTGGCCGCTCTAGCAACGTCATTGCGCAGCACCGAAGCAATTTCGTCAGAACGCCTTCGAACTTCTTAGCGATGTGAGAGACGCTTCATTTGACAGTCCAAGGAGCAAGCCTTGAATCATCCCGCCGCTATGTAGATGCTTCTCTGGTGGGTCCGGATCGCAGATTCGCAGCCTCCCAAATTCCCACGACGCTATATACCTTTCGGCTTGGCCATTTCGTAACAGCGTGGGCTGAAGGAGCCCGCGCGCTCCACCATGGGTAAAATTTCTGCACCCTTTTTTAACGCAAGACTAGCCAGTACTGTGTTTTGCCCGCCGACGTAGAAGCGACCGCGGTCATAAAGACCCTGGGTTCCGCCAGCCTCGAGGGGAAAGTCATTGCCGTTGTTTTGCACCAACTTCACGTACCGACAGTTGGACTTTTTCTTTAATCCCCCAGCGATTGCTTCAGCGATTGCGCTTGGTACCTTTCGAGTGTAGGCATCACATGCAGCACCTTCAGCTTCAACTTCGAGATCAAGAAAGCACCTATTACGCCTGCCTCAAGCGGGTCGTTCGATACCGCAAGTGGAGGTGAATTATACGCCGTGGACTCTCAACGTCCATATAACCAATCAATCCCGTCTGATTCATACGCCATGGCCAGCCTGCAGAACCCTGGTGACTACAATGAAGCCGCACTGCGGAAGCGCAGCGTAGGTAACGTTGAGCTTCAAGACAGCAAGGGTCGCAGAAAGACGGTGCAGTTGGACGAGCTGACGGATGCCGATCGTGAACTCGCCGAGAAGTTTGGATATAAACCTGTATGTGGAGCCTAGAAGTCCCAGAAGCGACATCTCCGAATCCTCCAAAGCACAAAACAGCCCAAAGCAACATAATCCATTCGGCCGTACGGAGTCTTTGGACCCTTGCAACACGCAACGGACATGTCGTCTTTCCCTATGGGCACCCTTCCTCGCCCATCACATCACACGCTAACACTGTACAGGTCTTCAAGCGCGAATTCGGCTACCTCAGCACCTTCTCCTTTGCCGTGTCCATTTCCGGCCTCTTTGCAACTGTCAGCACGACATTCTCCTACCCTCTCTATGCTGGTGGAGCTTCCTCAGCAGTATGGTGCTGGCTCATCTCCGGCGCTGGCTGTATGTGCATTGCTTGCTCAGTCGCCGAACTCGTCTCCGCGTACCCGACCTGTGGTGGTCTTTACTACACGGTCTCCCGCCTTGCGCCCAAGGAGTGGGTGCCCGTCATTAGTTGGGTCACCGGCTGGGTTAACCTTCTCGGTCAAGTCGCGGGTGTGGCATCGTCGGAGTATGGATCCGCACAGCTTCTCCTTGCTGCTGTCTCCATGGGCACGAATTTTACTTGGTCCCCTACCACCGGTATTACCATCGGTGTCATGGCTGGCCTGACTGTCATGAACGGCTTGGTCAACTCATTGTCGACGTACTGGATGGAGAAGATGACCAAGACGTACGTGATCTTCCACGTCCTGGTCCTTGTCAGCTGTTGCATTGCGCTCCTCGTCAAGACACCGCCTGAACTTCGCCACAACGCCGAGTACGTCTTTACAGACGTTGACAACACTTCTGGCTGGGAGCCCGTTGGCTGGTCTTTCCTCTTCGGTTTCCTGTCCGTCTCGTGGACGATGACCGACTACGACGCAACGGCCCACATTACCGAAGAAATCAGCGAGCCTGAGATCAAAGCACCTTGGGCCATCTCTCTCGCCATGCTCTTCACCTACGTCGCCGGCTGGCTCTTCAATATCGTGCTCTGCTTCGTCATGGGCCCCCGCCCCAGCGACCCCAACTCTATCCTCAACAGCCCGGTGGAGCAGCCCGTCGCGCAGATCTTCTACAACTCCCTCGGCCAAGCCGGCGGCATCACCTACACCGTCTTCGCCTTCATCATCCTGCAATTCGTCTGCTTTACCGCCACGCAGGCCCTCGGCCGCACCATCTTCGCCTTCTCGCGCGACCGCCTCGTCCCGCTGAGCCGCGTCTGGACCGTCATCAACCCGCGCACGGGCACGCCCCTGTACGCCGTCTGGATCGCAGTCTTCTGGTGCATCGCCATCAACCTCATCGGCCTCGGCTCCTACGCCGCCATCGCAGGTGTCTTCAACGTCTGCGCCATCGCGCTCGACTGGTCCTACGTCATTCCTATCATGTGCAAGCTCATCTGGGGCAAGTTCCAGCCGGGGCCATGGCACATGGGCAAATTCTCCTTCATTGTCAACGTGTGGGCTTGTCTGTGGACGCTGTTCGTTAGCATCATCTTCATCTTGCCGACTGCGAGGCCCGTTACCGCGGATACGATGAACTATGCGCCGGTGTTCTTGGTCGCCATCTTCGCTGCTTCCATCATCTATTGGTACGCTGGAGGACGGAAGTGGTACACTGGCCCGCTTATCGAGGCGGAGATTGATGAGGCGAGCAGTGGAAGCAGTGGTGGCGTTATGGAGGGCAGGAAGCCTGAGGAGATCTATGAGGCAGACCATGCGTTTGAGAGGCAGCCGAATGGAAGAGCTGATGGATTTGTGAAGGAAAAGTAAGGTGGAAGACAAGGAGTGGTGCGAGTGCTGGCGAGTAGGAAATACTGGATCAAGAGAAGGAGGCAACAAGTTCGCGTCCGCACAGCAGTTTTGACTCTCGTTGATGTTCGAAGGTGAGGTTTGGAGAATGTCGAGACCTTCGCTATGCATAGCTAGCATTTTCGTACTCTTTCGCCATGTATATAGGTACCTAGCAATTTCCACCATCACGTGCTCAATCCAGCCATGGCCGCTCCGCGTCTCTATCTTCTGGCCTTCAATCCATTGATGTCGTCGACGCTAGGGATGCACTCGTCCCGGGCCGCTTCAGAACCATAGCGGAGGTTTTTGGCGAGTTGGCCGTTTCCGCCATGTTCTTCGGGCAGGTCGCTCCGTCGTCGTTTTCGCTATGGTCGTGGTAGTACTTGCATAGTCCGGTCTCATAGTTCGGACACTTTGCAGGTTGTACGTTGTTCATGTGGGCTAGAAGGAGCAGGTCGGCGAGAATCAACGCAGACAAACGTTCGCATTTAGACTTGTCCTGGCTCTCGGGTGCAAGACCGCGCGTACACGCGCAGCGCTCGATCACGAGCCTGTAGATCTTGGAATCTGATGGCACCCACTGGAGGCATTCTCTGAGATACACGGGCGATGGGCACCTCTTGGTCTTGGTCATCCAGGGCTATGTTGCGCAGCTTCTCACATTTGGAACGCTCTCCAAGGGCATACAGACGGATGAGACACTCATGCAAGCTACCGCTGTTGATTGCACGACAGTAGTGCAAGTCGAGATCGCCCCTAGTGAGCAATGACTAGTCCTGGAATGCAGCACGTTTCGGCTGACAAAGCGCTAGCGACTGCTTGACTTACTTGTACAGCCAATTGAAACAGAGCCTCAAGATGTCTTCGTCCACGTCTTCGAGGGTCACAGTCCTATCATCTGCTTCCTTGAAGCCTCCTTTAAACGCGGCCCGGAAGTACTTCGACTGGTATATGACGAGCTCCTTGTGGATGGGAAACGGTTCTCCCTCCTTGCCGACTTTGATCGTCACCATCTCGGGATCCTACCTCAATGTCAGCTTGGAATGCTCCGGGTCGAGGTGAAGTTGTCTTCACTCACAGGAAAAAAGGTTCTTCCTTCTTCTGCTCCTTGCCTAGTGGTGCGTCTGCCATGGTATCCTCGATCTCACGTATCCTCAGAACTGTGGTGTGGTCCGTTGAGGTGTTGATGATACCTTTCAACATACGAAACGGTTAGGAGAAAGATAGATGTCTTTGTGTCTGAATAGCTGAAAGGAATCAGAGCTCGTGTAACAATGTCATTCTGTGCATTCCACTCACACATTCACTGCTCTCAGTTCCCGCACCCCTTTGCCCATCACGCATACAGCTAACCTCTAGAATTTCAGCACTCACAAGCCCCCCTTTCCTCTTCGCTCTCATGTCCAGGAGTGATCTTCTAGCGTATAACGGGACTGATTAGCAACTCCATGCACATACGACGCTGCTTCGAGCGATAAGGATGAGTCGGCAATGGAATGAACACTCTCCTCGGACGTGCTGATGATTCGAGACATGGTTAGCGATGCCGACTGGGACAGAGCAGTGGTTCAAGATGTTGGTAGTGGACGTTCTGCACTTTTCGAGATATGGCGTAGGAAGATGGGAGGCGGCATGCTACATCAACGTCATCTCCCATTCTGCCCCTTTGAAGGAGGAACCATCAACAAATTCTAGAACCAGCCGATGAGCTTCCTCATAGACATATCTAATATCGATAAGGTATTGAGATCTACTTCTATGAACGCCAAATCTACACAACTGCTGCTTTCCTCGAAAACCGTCGCCGCCGTTGTGTATCTCTCAATATCCCCTGTACTCTTAACCTCCAATTACCTCCAACCGTAAGAACTATGTACAAGGCAGCGAAATGGAGCTATCCCTGGCGAGACGCCTATCTCAACGTCTCAGTCTCCCTTCTCACGCCCCTACTTTCCGCCTGGAGCTCTTTGTACTCCGGGCAAGCTCGCTTCACTCCCTCGCTCGCATGCACATGTCTATTCCAATACATATCCACTCCCTGGCGCGACTCCTCCTATCCCCCGTCCCCCCGCCCCGGCCTCCGTTTCGCTCTCTTCTAATGTCCCAACACCCGCTCCACCATCCTATCCCAATCCCCATCGCCCACGACCCCCAAACCCTCATCCCGCGTACGATACCCCTGTGGATAAACTTGCTAAGGTGATCCGTGGGAGGCAAACAGTTCCACCTGCAGCAGACACAATTTTTCCGTCTCAGGAAACAAAGACAAAACGCAGCGCCAGATTATCGTCGGCCGCGTAGACCCAAGCTTGTCGAACGTATTCGCCAGTTTCGTGAGGGCATGGTCTTTGAGTTCGGGGATACATGTAGAGAGCCCCAAAGGCGTAAAGTTATGTAAGATCGCGTAATCAGGACAGTGGTTACTTCTTCCTCACGATTATCACCGCGGTACGGTCATCGGGCGTAAGAAAGGTATCTTTAGGCGTCAAGCCACTTAGCGAAACAGGGGAAAAGATTGACTCGATAAGAGAGCGAGGCAGAAGGTGATGGGGTGCTCTTGGGGTGAAGTGTTTGTGAAGGCTGCGCTGAAGGGAGGGGAGTCGTGGACGAGGTGGTGCTTATGGAGCTTGAATAGCGTGTGGGTAGGGCCGATGGTGGTGGTGACGATGACGATTGGAGGTCTGCTGTGTAAGGTATCCGTCAAATCTTCAGGTAGGAGGGTGAGTATGGGGCTGTGAGACTTACGCGGAGGGAGCCATGGTCATTGGAGTTGAATAGGTTCAATCGCGGCGTAAGTGTATACCGGTCGAGGGTTTAAGAGGCGGAATGATTGATGTGACGCTGAAGAAGCGGCGATAGCGAAGTTTTAGTAGCGCGAGGAACGTTCGGATGTAAAATGAGTACATGATATTCACTTGATAGGAGATGTTGCTGTTGTGCAACGTGATGCAGTGAGAGATGACAGATTGCCCCGGTCCGCATTATGCTTTGATTGTTACGGGTATCGGGAGTCTACTCGGCTGCTCGGGAGATCAGGAAACAGTATGACAATTCTTTTGCTCGTCGCTGGAAGGTAGTAGTGTGAAGCCAGGCTCTTTCTGGACCGACCATCGCCGTCTTGTCATCTCAATGCAGACAAAGCTTCCTGTACGTGCTCAGCGGTCCTTGCAACACCTCAATCGTCAAAGAGACCTTTTTCCTTACGAGGACATCTGTCTGCCTCCTCTTCGTCCTCGTGTTCGTGAAAGTGGCACATGTTAGTAACGGAAAAGGATTCCAATAGACGCGCGCCTCCGATCTTGAAGGCGAAGATCTCGTTCTGCTTAGTAAGCCACAAGACCCTTGCCAAAACCCTTGCGGGCAACTCTGCAAGCTCGGTGGGCGAATGTTCGCCGACGTCGGGAGCCCATTTGTGGCCGAAGACGTCGATCGTGACTTGGGCAAGCATCGAAGCTTCTGGCAGAAGCTCGAGTATACAAGTGATTGAAGGAGCATCGGGAATCTTGTCCTTGGCGTATGCTGACATGGCATCGACAAGAGCATTTCTGAGGAGGCGGCAGTCGAGTTGGTCAGCCAAGACGTACAGTAGTGCGAAGCCTATGGATTGAATTCGAGCACATTCGTAGTCGCCGACGTTGATTTCTTGACGATACAGCCAGTGCAGAAAGGCCTTGAACGCGTCAACCTCAACGTCATCAAGCACAACCTCCTTGTCCGTGGCTTCTCGGAAGCGACCCTCGAATGCGGCCTTAAAGTACGCGGAGTAGTAACAAAGGAGATCCTTGTGCACCGTGAAGACTTCTTGATGCGGGCCGATCTTGATAGTGACGGTCTCTTGGCTCATGGTACTATCGTCTTGTGAGCTGAAGCACGCTACGCACCGACCATCTTCATCGACTTGGGGAGGTTACTTGCAGGAAGGTAGGTGCACTGGTGTGCGACGTGGAAGTCGGAGCCGCCATCTCGATGTCGGACATTGAGGTGAGTAGACCTGGGTTCGTACTCGCGAGAAGTGTTTGAACGACGGAGAACGTCGGTTACACAAGGAGAACTCAGGCTATGTCAGAAAACGTGACCTCGAGCCAGACTTTCCGCGTCTAGATGTATTGAATTGCAGACCGGACTGTGTCAGTATCATATGTGTTAGAAAACAAAAATTAGCTTAGCACGCTCGTGAACAGGTCGTCCAGTGCAGAGTGTTGTGTACAGTCAACGTGATCTTAGATCCGCTATTCAAAATCTACCGTCATTCTCATAGCGCATCTAACCTCAACCCCCTCGCCCGAGCTATCATCTCCCCAATACCCGCCAACGTCTCCTCCCCCAACGGCTCCGGCTCCTTCTTCTCCCTCACACGCTTGTCCGCCGCCTCCATCCTCGGCGTCCGCATCAACTTAACACTCTCCTTCCTCATCTGCTCCGCCTCATCCTCCGCAAGCTTCTTGTCCACATATGCCTTGTCATGCCGCGTCCTAAACTTGCCATACTTGTTCCGCAGCTCGTCGATCACGCTTGGCGGCATCGGCGGGCTGAAGAGCGTAGGGACCCACGTCTCCACATCAACGTGTATGCGCAGGGTGTCGCTGTCGTTATCGATTGGGTCCTCGTCATCGCTGCGAGGAGGTTTAGGGATATCGATGTTGGTGCCGGGGATGCGGCGCCGCCTTTCGCCGCCGACCTTGTAAGCTTCGAGGCGGTCGATGATGACATCGCGCGGTATGCCGGTGACGGGGTCGGGCAGGGGGTAGACGAGTCGAACTTTGGTGATGTGGACGCCCTTTTCGTAGGACTGGGTGGTTTTGTTCATGGATTGGGCTTTTTGTAGCCAGCCTGGCACGGGCACGTCGTACTGTTGCAGTTAGTGTCTGAAGGTCATGCTTTAGATGGACCTTAACATGGACCGTCTGATGCAACATACCAAGTTCTTGTCTCTAATGGTCACCACTTCCTCAACCTTGTCGATGCTTCGGACGTCGCCAATTTTGCCTTTGTCTGGGCCTTCTAGGATGACTACTCTGTCGCCTTGGAGTATATGAGGCCATGGCATGCGCCGATGTCTGGGCACGTGGGGACTCTGTATGATTGTAGGGTCTACCGTTCCATACGCTTCCTTTTGGTCGCCTACATCTCTCTTGGGAGCTAATGGGCCCAGCTTCCAGTCTTCCCGCTGAGTTTTCTTGGTGTTCTTGAGGTGATCCGTCTCTGCTTTGCGGACCTGCGCTATCTCGAGAATGTATTTCCGGACTTCATCGTGAGTCCTTTTACTGCGAGCTTGACGATTCTTTCGCTGGGCTTGTTGTTTTGCGAGGGCGGTGCGCCGTATAATCTTCTGCATTGTGTCGTAGTCGTCGCTGGAACGTCGCAAGGAAATGAGATGAAAGTGCTTGCGAAGGAGGACGACGGAATGATGCGGTTATGGTGTTGGCGTACGGAGAGTCGCGGTAGAGTAGAAGACGTCCCAGATCGCTTTGAGAACACCCGAGACGATGTCTTAACACCAACAGAAACCTGGAACGAATTCTCGTTTGAATGTATATAGCGGAGATGCTGTGCTCGGGGGAGCTCGCAAGTTGAGGTCAAACTTTCCGCATCACCGCCCTTCAGCCACAGCTGAAGTCAAGCCGCGGCGTCGATCCGGCAGAATACCATACTACTCTAACAAACAAACATATTCGCAAACAAATACTGACAGCCAAGAGACCTCGAGCTCGAAATCTTTCGCAGAACATGTCGATGCTGCTTCGGAGAGGCCTCAAATGCTTCTACTGCGATAAGCGATCACGACAGAAGCAGACGGGCAGCATTCGCCAGTGGGACTGCGAGAACTGCGAGGCCAGCAATTACTTGGATGAGGTCCGTATCCCTTTTTCTTCTCGATCAAATCTATATTGATTACCTGTCTAGTCCGGCAATGTTACAGAACCTCCACCACTACCAACACCCACACCTAGCCGCCTACGCCAATTCGCTGTCCCGCGTGCGGCTTCACCAAAGGCATCCTCTACCGCAGCCCGACCTTCCGGGGCCTCTCTATTTTGCGCCACATGCCTTAAGAATCAGCACTTCATATCCGAGAATTTGAGGCAGTATCTCCCTGACGAAGACGACCCGCAGTACTCCGTCTACGAAGCGCAACTTCCGACATACAAGGCCCAGTTAGAGACGAGATATCCTCCCGTATGCGATAGATGCGCGCCGCTGGTGGAAGAGAAGATTGCAAGGCAAGACTATGCGGCGAAGACAGACTATCTACAGCGCGTGCTGGACAGGACAAGAGGCGGACTACCTCCTGGTAGCCAAGTGGGATGGCGAGATGTGTTGGTCCTGCTTGGTGGACTGGGCTGGTGGAGCAGTATGCTGGCTCAACTGCTATGGCATGGTATCGCTTCTATGCCGCTCTCAACAGGCGACGAACTCTTTGCGCCTACATCTTGGAAGCTCGCCATGCAATGCGCGATACATACCACGAATACTGGGACCGTGGATAGAGCCTGCGTCGTGTTGGTACACGACCGCGTTCCATACACTATTGCTCTCAGTGCGCTCTGTATCTGGTGGAACGACAAACTTGGCCAATTCATACATCAAGGAAGGATGACCGGACTAAAAGAGTACTACACCCTTCAGATCGTCATACTGGCCCTGAAAGCAGTGCCCTGGCTACTGATGGCGGACCCTCTCCGCTTCCCAGGCGGTGCAGGCGCTTTTCGTGGAGCGAGCATGGCCCTCTTCCTCAGTCTCTGTTTCCTCACCATCCGCTCATACAACACCGTCCGCCTCATCCCAAAGTACCAAGTTTCCTGGACCAGCCCACCACGCCGCCTCGCACCAGGTCGCTCCACCACCCAGCCAGAAAACCTCTTCTCTCCTCTCGGCATGAGCAACACATCCACCTTCTCCGAACCCTTTCCCATCGACAAGCTTGCCGCCCAACCACCGCCATTTTACGGCAATGGCTCTCTCTACGCCCGCAGTGCAAGTCCAGGCCCATCCCCCTTCCACCCAGACCCAGACTCCGATTCCGACACCCCCACCTCTCCAACCCGTCACTCCCGCACAGGCACCGACCCGGACTCTATGGACTGGACACCGACCCGCTCCTCCTTCCAGCGACTCGAGGAAGCCGCCTCTTCCCTCAACTCCCAACCCACGTCCCGTCTCCTCTTCAACCGCCCTTCCACCGCCAACCGTCCCCTCACCACCACCGCCAACAATTCAGCCAGCGGGTTCGCCGCCTCCCCGTCTCCCTTCCACGGCACACTCCCGCCCGCGCCCCTAGCCCCCGCCCACCGCCTCCGCAACCCCCCCGCCGCGGCGAACGCATTCCGCGCCGCGTCCGCGGAGAAGCAAGCGAGATTCCAAGCACAGTTCCGCGGTCCCCAGGACCCGCTTAGAAATCCACCCGAGCACCAAGCTGCTAATGATGGTGTGGGCGATGGTGGGTTCGTGCTCGCACCACCAAAGTTCATGAGGAAGGAGGACCTGGTGGAGACGGGGTTGGAAGGCATGTTTGATTCGGTTTTCTCGCTTGGAGATGAGAGTACTTCTTCGGCGTCGGCGTCGGCACGGAGGGTGTCTGCGGTAGATGGTGGCAATGGTGGCGGAGAGTACGGTACAAGTGGTGCGTTACCCACTCGACAGGAGGTGTTTGGAGCGTGGGGGGCTGCGGATCGGCAACGCCAGCGGCAGCGGCAAGAGGGACAGGTGCAGAATAGCGTGACGATGATGCTGGCTACTGCCGTGGCGCTGGCTGGTGGCACATTTTTGGCAACTAAAGGGTTTGGGGAGTGGGGGTGGGGGGAGAGTGTTGTGGAGTGGGCTTATGGGGGGCAGGCTGTGTGAGAAACTAGCCATTTGTTCGTTTAAAGATTGATGAAGATAACGAACTAAAGGTTTGAACCATGGCGGAATGAAGGTGGAGAGGCTGAATAGCGTTCTGGGAAAAAGGCGTTGGATATACCCCTGGCTTTAGTAATGCCGGTGACTATCTATTGTAGCGTTGAATGAGAACGTTGATTGACATGCCGCTATTGACGCCTTACAGCCTTTGTGTCCCCGCCGCTCTTTGTACAAACATGCTTTCGATCACGGCCATTTACAGTCCTGAATGTGTAACACCCTTTTCGGTCCTCGTTACTGTCCACGCCATCTCCACTCATACGACCGTGATCAGGTTCCGTCGAAATCTTGATAGACACAGCGTTCATGACACAGCCGACCGCACGCGAGGCCGAAAAGACGAGTGAGGAAGGGGGAAAACCCAGTCACTTGTCTGTGGCTTCCCCAGGATAATGGAGCCTTACGTCAACACGTCAGTGACGGAGACCGCACCATCCTGTCTTGAGTCCTTCATTCGGACGTTGGGTAGAAGTCCATGTCTGATGGTCGATCTCATACAACTGACATATTCGCAGTTTGGCTTCTCGGGCTCAGCAATGTTCCTCAAGAGCAATCCAATCGTCGAGGCCCTGTTCCTTGGATTGCGGGTCTCGCATGACATCCAAGGCAGGTCAGCGACATCCGCAGGCGATCTCTCTGTTCCAACCCAATCAAGCCATCTTACTACCCCTAGCATCTTCCCCATACAAAGCCATCTCCCTCACCCATCCCGCCACCCCTGGCGTACAATTCTCTTCTAACACCTTCCACTCCCCTTTCTGCGCAGCCTTTCTAATCCTCGTCGAACTCACCCCCGCCGCCTCCTCCCCCACCTCAACCAACCGCACCCGCTCCGCCCACTCCCTCTTAAACCCCTCCTTCTCCAAACTTCCCCTCTTCAACCCCTCCACGTACTCCCTCTGCTCCTCCTCACTGTCTCCATCAACCTGATTCACAGACGTACTCCCCGGTCTCAGCGCCGCCACGACTTTGTGTCCAGCGCCAAAGTACGGCGCCAGCGCCGACAGCGGCGGATCGGAGTCGGGGTAGTATTTTGGCGCGAGGAAGCGGACGAGGGTGTCGTAGCCGATGAGGTGGATGTGCGTCGGGTGCGAGGGGTACGGAACGGGCGAGGCTTCTTCGCGAATGGCGATGGATTTGTCGACGTAGTAGGGGGTTTTGGTTAGGGCGACGTCGATCTCTGGGATTGCTTCCCCTTCCTGTTGTTCTTGTTGTTGCTGCCGGGAGGTGGGTTGGGAGGAGGAAGAAGCAGATTGTGAGAGCCCGTGCGCGAGGTCTTCGGCGAAGACGGTCATGAGGGCGAGGCGGTGCTCGAAGCTGGCGGGGCTGGGGGATTTGTCGGCGTTGTGGGTGCTGAAGAGGAGGACGAGGCGGTGCGGTCGTGGTTCTTGTGTGTTGCGGAGGGCGGCGAGGGCGAGGGCCTTGTGGGCGATGGAGGGCGGGTTGAAGGAAGAGTCGAGGATGAAGAGGGTTTTTGGGTGGGAGGAATCTGCGGGAGAAGAGCTTGTAGGAACGGAGGAGCTGGAGGAGGGCTTCACTGTTCGTATGACGCGGAAACGGGAGCTGGAGGATGCGAATGATTTGAGGGCTGATTCGAGGGAGGGTAGTAAGGCACGTGTGTTTGAGAGTCGGCTGGACATCTCTGCTGTGTCCATGGTGTTGAGAGGATAAATTACGGGAGTAATCGAGTACTGTTCTCACTACCTAGATAGGCAATTGCGGAGGAAGGATTGCATCACCTTGCCTGGCGGAGCGGAGCGGGCGCGCGGAACCACGACGTCCATCGCATACCGAGGAGTCAATAGATACAAACCAAATAATCCCGGGTTACCACTCGTTCCGCGGATTCAAACGTCTGTCGATTGATCCCATCTGGGACCTCTGGGAGTACTGATATGCTCTAGAGATTTGGACAATCTGCTACTCACCCCATCAGGGGCATAGCAATTGCAACACAAAGCCAAGTCGAGTTGAGTAAATGGGGTGAAATGCCTACCATTGATTCCGCGTGGCAGCAGCGTACTCTCGACATTCTGAGACACGTTCAGATTTATAGGCAAGTAGCGAATGTCACGGTAATGTATGACCACTCAACGTTTGGGTCACGTAACCATATTTTAGCCTCTTCATATTGTGTTTCTCCAGTGTAAGACTCTAATACATGCTCTATTCTATCATCAATCCGAAAACGCGAGAATGCCTACTGACAGTCTCTTTAACCCTAATGCCAATGGACCCTATATCCTCGGGGTACCTGCACAAACACTGAGCGTGCGAAGCCGAAATACCCCAGTCAATCGATGTGCGCTACGCGGCGGACTCGCTTCAAAGGCTGCCGAACGTAGACAAAATCCTCGTCATTCTCCATATCCTGGTTACGACGCTTAGTGGGATGGACTTCTGCAACCTCCTCGTCAGCCTCCACTAGTGGTCGGGGTGTATGCTGTAGAGCCAAACAGTCAGCGTATATTCCGCATCAGACGTATCGAGGAAACGATTACCTCTTGCTGAGCGACACGACGTGTTGAGCGACGCGGAAGCCCCAAAGCGGCGCTCTCTCGACGCGGAGCTGATGGAACAGGGCGAGGAATGATGGCCATAGGCTGAAGCAAAGCAGCTGAGCGATACCGGAATCTGGCAACGAAGATGGGAGGGTCGCCTTTCAAGTCCTGCGCAAAGTCATTCTTCTCCGGTCGTAACACTTGGTCTTGGCTCCATACGGATC
Organism: Coniosporium uncinatum; assembly: GCA_033119265.1. Classification (NCBI taxonomy): domain Eukaryota; kingdom Fungi; phylum Ascomycota; class Dothideomycetes; genus Coniosporium; species Coniosporium uncinatum. The sequence continues at coordinate 35,281 of JAWDJW010006339.1, forward strand.
TACGGACAAGCTTCCCATCGACGGAGACACTAGCAGTAGAACCATGATCCCAATGTGAATAACCGGCCGTGAATTGGGTGCGAATGCTGAACTTTGCGCCTTCGGTGGCCTCGATATACCGAAGTACGGTGTTCGGTTCGAGCTTCTCAGGCTAAGGGTCTACATGCTCCTGCAGGGGCTTGCCGTCGACAAGGGCCTGGGACTCGACGCCAGGAAGGGAACCCAAGATGGCCATGGTACGTTTCGAGGAGGAAAAAGTGCGATATCAGTTATTCGAGATTGAAATTAGGGAAACGTGGAAGAGCGAGAAGGTAGGCTCAGTATGAGAGGGTGTGTTTATGATGCGTTCTCCTCGATGTGATGGGGATGATGGTACATGCAGGATGTCTGCGGATTATATACTGGCGAAATTAGAGCTCGGGCCGCAAGAGGTGTTGAGGCCGAGCGCTCTTGTAACCAACACACGACTGAATCTGTAAAGAACGTCACGCATGCGAATCGAGAATGACAACAAAGCTATATTAACCGGCCAGAGAAGAACTGCAAGAAAATCCATATGACTGTTATCCCAAAGAAATCAGACGTGAGCAAACGTGAGCGAATATGGACCCTCAAACGTGCACACAAACGCCTCACCATGTCCACCACTATCCCAAGTCCGCCTTACTGCTCTTCCGCATAGTCCGTCGACTGAACAACCTCCTTCCACTCGTCCAGCAACTTGATTGTATCCCCACACTTTCCCCTTATCACCTCGTCACAATCCCTGCCTAACACCAACCTAACCGGCATTTCCTTCCCCTTCGCTACGCCAGTCCCCGTCAAAACATCAACAATGACCTCCGCCCCCTTCGCCACATCCCCAGGCTGCTCGTTATTCGTCTCTTCCAGCGCCTTCCTCACCTGCCCCACGGCGCCCTCATCATACTCCCTCATCCTCGTCGCGCTCTGCACCCTCGCCCCAGGGTTCAGAAACCCGCTCCTGAAATACCCGGGCTCAATCACAGTAACCCGAATCCCGAACTCCTTGAGCTCCTCCCGCAGGCCCTCGCTCACGCCCGAGCACGCCCACTTGGTCGCCGAATAGAGGGTGTATGCCGGCCCAGAGCGCCAGGAACCCAGAGAGCCGAAATTAGCGATCACGCCAGAAGTCTGGGCGCGCATGTAGGGTATGATGGCGCGGGTGACGTTCAGTTTGCCGAAGACGTTGGTTTGGAATTGGGCGAGGGTTTCGGCCGGGGTGGTTTCTTCGAGGGCGCCTTCGAGGATGTACTGTTACGTTTTTTTTTTCTTTTCAGCTTGATGGTGTTTCGCTTGAGCCAATGTCTTTTTGCCGTGTCACAAGAGGTGAGATCGGGGAAGGAAATGTAAGGCTAGAATAGGAAGGGTATGGGACGTACGCCCGCAGCGTTGACGAGGATGTCAATGCGTCCATACACATCGTGCGCTTCCTTGGCCACGGATTTGATGTCGTCGAGCGGGGAGGTGACGTCCAGGGCTAGAGTGAAGGCACCGGCATCCTTGAGGTCGGCGATGCGCGAGGTTTGGCGGGCGGTGGCGATGACTTTGTGGCCGCGATTGAGGGCGGACTGGGCGATGGCTTTGCCGAAGCCGGAGCTCGTTGCTGTGATGAACCAGACAGGAGATGAGGAGGGAGACATTGTGATAGACAAGGGCCTGATGCGTTGCAGGGGTGGTGCTTTGTTGAGATGTGGGAAGAGTAATTTGAATACCGAGATTGACGTGAGTTGTGAGGAAAGACTTCGAGAATGATGCTGGAAGGAAATTAAATGAAGCCTACAGTCGCTCCTTATCTATATTCAACGGTTGCCCTCCATCACGCAAACTCCGATGCAGCATTCAAGGATGTGTCAGCAAGCAAGGATGTCGGATTGGATGCTTTCGTCGGCCGAGCGAGGTCTTGGCCCTTGGCGCGTTAAGTCCGACCTCTACCTACGATACTGACTCCTTCTTATCGATATGTTCGTCTCTCTGGCCAGAGACACTGTGCAGCTTCTTGCGCTTCGCATATACAGCTCATCGAACTAATACGGTCCTGCACTAGTGTTGACTCAGTGAAACGGAGGCTGTACGTTCAGCTGTTGCAAGCCGTTGGATTATGGTCGAGAAATTTGAGGTTTACATACAGATGGTAGCTTCACGACTCGCTACCTGAAGGCCTGCCCTTCTCTCGAGCTAGTTGGGTGCCTGAGCAAGAAGTTGGGCAGGTGGCAAGAAGACAGAGCGGTATGGCGCTCTGTCGTCTTCCGGCGGCACCTCCATAAGATCCGATTCCCTGTTCCGAGACCCCTTCTGCTGCCTACTTGATACATGGCGTCTACGAAGGACAGACGCCGTTTGAATTGAAAGATGCGCCGTCGCTGCATGCACCGTCTTCCGATTTCACTCCGTGTCACTGTGACTCCTGGAGTTCTTGCCACCGAGCGAGATGGCTATTTTTGGCGGGCCATCTTTGCCGCTGTTGATGCTTTTCGTTCTCCGGAGAAGCTTGCTGTTGTTCCCAGCAGTGCTCTTGTCGTTACTGCTGCTAACATTGCTGCCACCAGAGCTGCGTCTTTTCGTCATCGTTGACAGCTTCCCAAGTTCGTCTTCTTCGTCCTCCTCTCTTCTCCGCTTCTCTGCTAGCCGCTCTGGAGGAGATTGCGGCCCAGGCGTTTGGTCCTTCGCCGTTGCTTCTGCGTCACTCGAGGGTCGCTGTGTCGTTGCTACTTCGGGCGTGACATCCACAGTTTCATCTTCATCATCAGGATAGTTCACCAACGGACGCAATGGCGATGCTCCGTTCGTTGCTGGTTTCGCCGCGCTGGGTGAGTTCTCATCGTCTTCATCGGGACCGTTGAAGTATGCTTCTTCTTCCGCATCCTGCTCTTTCAGCATCTGCCATCTTCCTCCGTTGACAACACCACGGTTCGTGTTCGGCGCCTCGACGGTTTCGGCGCTTGTGAACGATTGCTCAGCTTCGGACACTGCATGCGGATGCGCTTCCGCATAGAGTATCTGCTCGTAGCGTGCCAGAAGTTGGTGGAACGTATCCACATATGTAATCTGTTGGAGTTTGGTCTTGTATTCATTGCCAAGGTGCTTCACCAAAGGTTTGATGTTCTCGCGTTTGATGAACTCGAAAAGGTCCAAGCATGCGGAATTCAGGAGGTTGTCTTTCGGCATCGTCTCGTAGAGTATGTTCAAAATGGGTTCGAAAAGTCGACTCTGGATCATCTGGCGATTATGGTATTCGTCGTTGAGCCCAATGCAAGTGCGGAAATATTTCAGTGCGGCTGAGTGATGTTAGTGACAAACATCCAAGCTCTAGAGCAGTGCTTACTAAGTTTCAAATGCTTTTCGGGACATGTCATGAGCTGAGCGACCCGAGACGCGAGACCCTCTGCCAAAATGAAGTACTTGCTACGAAACGCATGCGATCGAACGAAGAAACAGAGCACTTCGACGAGATGCGAGTACAACGAAACCTCTTGGACGCTAAGTCCACTTACTGCACGCACGTATTAGCATTTCCTCAGGTGCCGGTATCAATCTGGGACTCACATGATTTCCGTCCCTCCAGTTCTTTGAGCGGCTGGAAGAGTTTACCTGCCGACTCCTCGTAGAAGGCTTGGATGAAGCTTTCGGTCTGCGAGTTCCGCGGGACGTGGTTACGCATCTTTGCTAGAAAGTCGCCATTTGCGCGACCCATAGTTTCCATCGATGCGGTGTTAGCACTCGGATCCAAGAGCACCTTGATCGCGTCTGCCATCTGCGACTTGACTCCGAGGTCGACTTCAACCAAAAGTAGCTCGATCAGCGTATCGGTGAGAGGCTTCGTTTTGTCGCTCACAGACTTGAAAATATTTCCGCGAACAAGGATTGCATCATGATCAATCAGTGCAACGAGGATGTCCGTTCCCGCCACGCGCACTGAAGAGTCGTGATGCTTTAGTGCAAAGACGATGACATGGAACAAGCCGCACTGAATGAAATTTTGGTAAAGTTGGGCGCGGGCTTGAGCTTGTAAGCTCTTAGCAATTGCACAACAGTCCTTGATGAATACAACCGCATCTTTCTGCCGCTGTGCATTCGTTTCCTGAGGTTCGAATATGCCAAAGAGCTCCTTGAGGAAGCCAATGTTGCCTTGAATGTGCTGAACAATGTCCACCTGGTGAAAGAAGATAAGCGAGTTGAGGACGCCAAAGGTCGGGTCGTCCAGGATTCTTGCGAGTACAACGTCCTTGAGGTACTGTAACCGATATGTAAAGTGAATCTTTTTCCTGACGCTTTCTTCTTCGATTCTGACAACCTCCTTGAACCGAGAGTCGTCGGATAGGTACTGGCGATGATTGGCCTTGTGGCTTGGAAAGTCAGGATCGTATTCCAGGGCGCCCACAACTCCTAGGATGACGTTATCCGTGACCACAAACTCGATGATGGCGGTGTCGTTGAGCAATATGAGAATTTTCATGATATTGCATAGTAGGTGAAGGTCAGTCAAACTCTCGAGATCCTCGGCGACCTGAACCAACGGTATGAGCTTGGAAATATAATCAGATTGGACCACCATCTTCGTGAGAGCGTCTCGGCCCGCGCTCGTTGTGTTGGCCATGCGCAGCATGTTCTCGATCTCTTTTAGGTTTCCAAGTTCCGGTGCAGGCAGCATGAATCCATGCGTTGAGTCCATGGCATCTTCTGACAGTCCGTCGTCCCCTGGACCACCTCCCAGCCGGGCTTGTATCTCGCTGACAAACTCCCAGATGGCTCCACATCCTTCCGCCTCCTGAAAGCTGAGCGCCATGTCGGTCCCATTTGCTTCTGTCCATACGATGAGCGTATCCTGCTGTTTCTGGTATCCATCGTCTTTTGATATCTTCGTCTCGAGGAGTGTTCGTATGGGTTCATCTTCGGATTGTACGTGTATCCTAGCCTCATCCTATCAAAAAGCGGTGAGCATGGTCTCGTAGCAGCTTCAAGCTATCGCGCAAGTGATTCGCAGTGTGTATATCTGTGTCAAAGACGCTACTGTGCTGGACAGGGGAACGCGACCGAGGGCATCCGCCGGTTCACGTTGTTTGCGCGCCTGCAAAGTTGTGATTGAGAGGTGGCGGGATGGGATGATCACGTCGCCGAAGTGAGGTTGTCGATGTACACTTACATTGACTACACTACCCGTGCAGAAGCCGGTGCCTCTATCAAACCAGTCATTACTTCGTAACTCGTAGACCTTGACGCGCTTGCGGTCATTAGGCGGCGGCGTCGCCAGTGCCATAATATGGGAGACGCGACTCCACTCCTGTCACTCCGCGGATTGTGCGCGCGCGCACGCTCCGGCGAAGAGGGAGTTTGTCTCGTGTGACCAGGTCGTCGCTTGAAGCTAGGGTAGTGAGGCCGGAGGAGGGATCCAATGCCGGCTGCAGCTACTGGAATGGCGGGTCGGCGAGGAATGCGGCGTGGCTAAGATGCATGTAACGAACTGGCTTCCTTGGAGTTGACAGCTTCGAGAACGATAGCCGATGACACAATCGTAGCGCAGGCCGCGATGGCCGTTGTGTGTCGGTGTTAGGCGCGCGTTCTCTTCGTGTTTAGATGGGCGCAAAAAGGCTCGGCACCAGATCGATAAGGGACAACAAGCAAAAATCACGGGCTTCCCGCTCGCTAGGCGCAGGCCGCAGGGTCTCGGGGGGAAACGTGCAGTGGCCTCGAATGCGCGTGGAGACGTGAGTTTTTTTTCGTCTGTAACGCAATGTTTGATCGTATCAAGGGTGTATTGGCCGCTGTAGCCGACGTCACCTTTGTGAGAGGTCCCGTGACCGAGAAAGGATGGCGAAGGCAGTTCTTAGAATAGCGTGGCGAAAGGGGGACGAACCGTTGCCAACCAAGGGAGCGTTCGCGCGCATTGGACGATATAAGGGGTGTGGAAAATCCTCAAAATGACAACGTTGCGATGTTGCCATTAACGAGCCGTTCCTCCACAGTCCATACGTTTGCTAGGGAAATCTATCTCTCACAAACCGTGCAACCGTTTCGCGCAAAGCCTACATCCACCGGTACCCGGTTGTGCTACTACAGTCGAAGCCTCTCGTGACATATTCACGCGACCACAGTATTATCAATGTCTCCGCAAGCTCCCACCTTGACTCTTCCACGCCTATCGACTGTGCCATTGTCTGCTGCTTCTCCTTGAGACTGTACTTGAGATTAGATATCGGTCGAAATCTCGATGACATACAGGCGCAGCGAAAAGTTAGCGGTGCCCAAGTACACGCTCGTCTCTTCGCGTACGAAGTCTGCAATGATTAATGGCGCATACCTTTATATACTGTCGCACGGCGTCACGCGATAGCATCACGTGTACCGTACCAGAAGCAGACGGCCGTAACTCATGCGACGTGTACATTTTGCTATATAAGCCTTCTTACTGGTTTGACTTTGTGTCGGCTGGACTCGTTCGTTCGCACCGTCAATACCACGAGATTCAATTTCAGACTTCAATCCTTTGGGCTCATGAGCCCACTATATATGGCGTGACAGCTTTTAGAACATGCAGCCTCCAAGCCGTTTTCCACTCGTCTTCGTCAATGTCTCACACTTGGCATTGGTGTCGGGTCTGTCTCCGCAATCCCAAGTGCTCGTCTGTTGGGCGGATACCCGCAAACGTAAACGGGAAGGTACAGGAAACATGTCGTACCACGGTTCAGCGCAGTCTCGGGCCTTGGCCGTCAACGGCGGAGGTACTGTAAGTCTGTCAAAAGACATGCGGAACCGCGAGGATGGTTGTCACGTCATGCTACCTTGGGACTGGAGAAGACACCAGACTGATCTAGCGACTTGATCCACGAGGCGGACTGAGACATTGTGACAACCAAGAGCATCACCTCTGGAACGTCAAGGAAAATGTGGGTATACTTGTTTGTCACGTTGGGATGAGAGAAAGCGGCGATACGGAGACAAGTTGCGGAGTTGCCCTTTTCGTTGGCTTCCTACCTAGCCAGGTTCCAGTCCTTTGATGGGGTTCCGATGTTTGTATGCTACTGTCAGGTACTTCTTGTCAAACTCTTGGCAGTCGTTTTATTGCCTTTTTGCTTCCTTCCGATACACTGCACGCTCAATTTCGATAGCGTCCACGGGAATCTCCACCGTCCACGCTGCCGCGCACGCAGGCAAAGGACGTCCGGTAGATTCGTCGTGGCCAGTCTGCCAGTGTAACTTTCGTGGCTGGCGCTTGATGACTGATAGTAATGATTTCGAACATGGAACGCTTGTGTATCTGGCCTCCTCGACCGTGTCAATCCGTGAAGGATCGTTCCCGTGGGTGGGAAAAAAAGGTACCGGCCGCAGATACGGTTGTGCCTGTCGTTGATGGTTTTTTACTTGCCTCGTCTGACGCCATAATCTCTACGTGCTTGAAGACTCGAACTGATCGGCCTTGTTGTTGCATCCATTGTGTCGATGCACGCGACACTAAGGTAGATATTTGCGACAGCGGAGACGGCCTCCAGACGATACAACGGAGGACCTCAGGTACAAGTACTGGTACGGTACGTATGGTGACGAGAGGAGAGAACGCTTCAACAGGGCGGGAAGACGTGGCATTGACAAGCCGCGGCCGCCGCTGGGCTTTCTAGATTCTCACAATTCGACGCCACCGCCACGGTAAACTTGGCTATGGAAGAGGTCGACTTACCTTACCGGCCCTGTTTCAATATTCCCAAGCGAGGGCATCCGGAGTGGCCAAGCAGATACGGTACCTACTAAGTTTACTTGCAGTGTCCAACGTACGTGTAGCCAAGTCAACCCTTGAATAAACCGGAATGGGCGGTCCACATGGCAGGTCTGCGCCCGACTCGTCAGGCATTCCAGGAACGGGCCACTTCTGACGGCAGAGAGGCATCGATAAAGTCTGCGCATGCCCCTTGCCAGTTATAGATTATCATGTAGATAAGTCGCATGCCGCTAAGTGGAGTCAAAAGCATTGGCCCAAAGGTAAATTGACGGGTGAGCAGCCGCTTATGCAAGTCTGGCACCTCGTTGCGCCCCCTTCTAGGCCGCCGAACTTCTAGAGATCAATCGTAATCCCGGCCAACTGACACGATGGTGTCAAGCCTAGTGCGTTGGACCCAGAAGCCATGACGGAACAAATATGGACACTGCACTCTCGGCGTTAGAGCATTCGTGCCGCTGCGGCCTTGTTTTAGAAACTACCACTTTTCTCAATAATTCCTCACCCTCTCCTCACGCCCGGAGCCCTCTTCTGCAGTCTCTTTTCTACAAACCAACATTAACCGGAATTCTCCCAACTATCTTGTCATTCGTTCCCGGATTACTGCAACGCTTGGCGTTCCTTTCTCAACTTCGGCCGTGGACTGGAAGAAACGTTCTAATTCTTCCACCAATCTCAGCGTGGCAGTTTCTTTGCACAGAAGAATATCCAACCAACCTCCGTGCACAAAACGTCGAACTTGAACGGTCACGCACGCTACTCCGGAGAACATTGGACTCGGATCGTAGTACAGCTACTTGAGGCTTTGCATACATTCCCAGCCTTTACGTTTTCCTACTTCCAAGTCTCGCTACGCGCTCATTCCATTTCTGCATCACTCCAGCTGGCCCGGTAAACTCGAAAGCAAGCGTATTTCTGGTCTCTGAGCGGTGACGGCTCGCTACGGCAATGTCTATCTTCAGCAAAATCAAGGGTGCCAAAAAGGCTGCCGAAGATCACAAGAAGGCCCAGCAGAATCCGCAACCAGCAGACAAGCCGAAAGAGGCCTACAAGCACGTACCTACCCATGCGGGCCAGGATGCAGCAACGTCGAACGTGGGCACTCCCACGGAGATGAAGGAGAGGATAAGGCAGTCGTATAACCGAGCGAACACTACGAATTCCTCTACTGGTACCGACCTTTCTGTCTTTGCAAGGGCCAATCTTGCTCGGCATAGTTCTGGTGATCTGGCTAGCAGTTACAACAAAGGCAAAGGTTCCGCTCGTTCAAGCAACGAGTACACATATCGCAACCTTGCAGGCGTCTCCCGCGTCTCAAGCGATATCTCCGTCCCTACAAGAGGAAGCCTGTCAGCTCGGAGCAGCTTTGAAATGCTCAAGAGCAACGGCATGTCTTCACGGACTAGCAGTGACATGTCGCTCACTTCCACGCAACACCGACACGCCCCCTTTCCACCTCCCGCCGGAAGAGGGCGACGGACGTTTCCCAGCTATGGAAGTTCTTCCTCTGTAGCAAGGATCTCCAGTCCTCTCGCACATGGCGGTACGTACACATGCTCGTAGCACATGTAGTCTTGCGCTGACCATCCGATCCAGAGTCAGTATTAGAAGAAGATGAAGAAGCAGAAGGCTCGGCAGGTTCTTCGGACAACTCGCCGGTAGACAGCTCGAAGACATCAACAACTTCACGCTCCAGCAAGTCCTCTCGTAAGTACACTGGACTCAATTTGATAGGTCGCTGCTAATTGCCACAGGTTCGGTGATTCTAGAAATGAAGCGAACCGTTCCCCCTCCGCGCCAACAACAAAGCTTATCCAAAACGAAATCACATGAGCCTCTTCGCACACAGACTGTGGCCGCCGAGCCTGCGGTTTCCCCGGTGCCCGAAAGTGCCGTTGTGCTACAAGCACCTCCACCAGCTGTCGCGTCGGACCAGACTCACCACGCCATTACAAGCGATTGGGTTGTTCCATACAGCAGTCCATTCGCTTACAGTGAGAAGGAGATGCCCAGAAACAGCAAACCTGATGTATCACCCGACGTCCACGCAACCATCGCCGAGGATGGTATGTTCGATGTACACAGCATTATCTCTGCATTCTCTGATTTGCCCGATCTCAGTATCAACCAGCCCGCCGACCGAGAGGGTAACATGAAGTCTGTAAGCAACGACACACCTGCAAACGCCAACCCACAGAGTCCAATGGAACTTCGATCTGACTCTGTGCACCGTGACTCTATCGTCTCTCACCAACGTGGTTCATCTGGAACATCAACCGATTACTTTAATTCTCAAGGTTCACCGAAGCAGAAGCAACCTGCCTTGATGCAGCCAAAGCCGGTCCAAGTGGAGGAAGAATGGGTTCCTAATTATGGAGCAGCCTTCCACGGAAGACAATCCTTGGCCGCTTCAAGCCCGTTCAACTCTCCCATGAACAACCCTCCAATCCTGACAGCAGCCGAACAAGAGCACGAAGCCGAGCTCATGCGCTTCGCCGAAGAGGAGGCTGCACTAGCCGAGGCGGAAGCAGAGGTGCAGCGAAAACGAGAAGAATTAAGGCGAAGAAGGGAGGCGCAAAGTCAGCCACGGCACTCTTTGAACGGAGCAGGGCACGACAACACGGCGATGGCCAACAAGATTACCAACGCCATGCCATACAATGACTATAATCGAACGTCGAGAGCCAGCAAAGCTAGCAAAGTAAATGCAGAGGCCGCGTCGCCGCTCTCGTCAGCATCGAACTCACCAAGCAGAGCGAGCACGGGACAGCTTGACTCTGCGAGAAGGTCCCGATCTGGGGTCTCGTGGGGCGCACATACGGTGATCCATGAGGATGTACCTCTCGAACAATCTTCGCCCATCTGGCCGCAACCACCAAGTTCGTCGCCTCTCAATGCGCCCACCGCTCCACGGTTCCGAGAATCGTTTGACGGTCCGATACCTCACCCACACATGCCTACTCCTCACACATCGCAAGGCTCTTTTGGGCACTCGTATGACTCCATTCAGGGTGGCCCTCCACCGCAGTTCATAGGGCGTCCAGTCGGACAGACTCCTCGAGATTTCTCCAATGGAAATCAATATAGCTACCCTGGTCACCCAAACTTCCCAAGGCCGATGGAGACAGCCCCGCAAATTCCTCAACGAGCACACAGCGACGCGACGCAGCTGGCGAACGACAAGAGGCTCAAGAAGGAGCGCAGTCGATCTTCGTTCAGCTGGTTCGGGAAGCGCAACTCTCAAGTCGCCGCACATTAGACACACTTTCAGTGTGCTATACGAAAGTCACTCCCTTTTTCAAATCCGTCGAACATTCATTTTTTCTCATGCGCAACAAACTCCTTAGCTTGTCGTTCCTCGAACTTTGGCACAAGGATCTCTTTCAAGCGAGGGTTCACCAACCGCGGATGTTGACAAGGAGCATTATGCGAATTTATTCTCGACGGCAAGCGATTTCATTCGGCAGATAAGCGGCTCCATTCTCCGCAGCCAGGACGGCGTTTCCGATGCACAGAACATCAATCATACGAGGAGCATGAGGCGCGACGGGTTTCTGGCACATTTTCATCTTTATCGCAACGCCACAATATACAATTGGCAGGGAACGGGGGTTTGGCGGGGCAAACAATCCTAGAGTTCGAGGAGACCGCTAGGATTATCGAGTCCAGGGAAATAGATAGTTGCCGGTTCACAGGGACAGGGTAGCTTTTCGAGGGAGATAAGCACAGATACCGACATCTAGCATGTAATCTCGAATGAAAAATAGCCACAATAGCACACATACGTTATCATCTTCCTGTAGCGCCATTTTCACGCGTTCACGCCCGTGTCTTGACATGGAATCGGATCTCGCCCAATGTGACATGGAATAACACTACGAAGTGCGCTACATTTGACACCGCCACCACCAAGCAGCCTGCAAGCCTTATGACTAAAAGCACATCGAAGAGGTCCACACCCCAGACGGAGCATTCCGCTGAAACAAACGCTCATACTCCACCGGCTGGGCCAGCACAACGGTGGTACCCATCTTCACATTCAAATCTCCTGCTCAGCTGACGACAAGACGGTTCTCCAGTTTCCCCACGACTGCAAAAGAACCCAACAGCCAGGACACCGGAACGCCGGAAGGAAAAAAAAAGCCATCAGCTGAGGTCTCACCACACATTCACGTTTTCTCTCAAACGTTTTTCTTTGGTAACGCTTTCCGCCTTGCTAAGGAAAAATAATTCGCCGAAAGGGCAACACCAGGCAATTCGAGACCCCCCTCTCACAGGCCTAGCTCTCTCTCTCTCTCTCTTTTGTCTCGTCAACTGGGTTGTATGTCTCACCACCTCCTCACGCCATCCGATGACTCCAGGCCCCACCATTCCCCCCCTCCCTCCCCCATCGAATGCCGCAGCGGCCTTTCTCTCCACGCGCCGAGAGAAAGGTTCCAATGTGCTGATCCTCTAGGCTTTTTGCCTCACATGAAAAGCTTACCGACCCGTGGTGTGGTGTGATGTGCGGGCTGTGTTCCTAGAGATTCTAGAGAAGGGTCTGTTCGATCCAATGTCGCAGTACTACTGCTTACCCCGCGGGGGGAAGGATGAAGTAAAAAAGCATAGAGGCGCTCTAATAAGGTTCTCTTACGAAGTCATTACTAATAATACTACTACTACTACTACTACTACTACTACTCCTACTACTACTACTGCTACTACTACTACTACTATACTCTGCCACCAGGTGGGTAATGCCCTAGACAGGACAGGAACGTTGCCAAGAAAGAGCCGTTTGCCTCCCATCTCGATGTAGCAGCAGGTCAAAAGGTGTTTTAGAGGATCGTCTGAACGCGGCGTGGGGTTGTCGCTAATGCGCGCCGCATCGTAAGCTGTCCCATGCTGCCGGTAGGTTGTCGGTGTTACTGCCCTACTTTACTGGAAAAGGCTTCAGAGTGGGGTCATAGGGTATCGATCACGGTAACGCAAAGGGATGTACCGAGCCAGATGGAAAGTATTTGTCGGCATCGAGGGCCGGGTCCGCGTGTCTCTCTCTCTCTCTCTCTCTCTCTCTCTCTCTCTCTGCACACTGGTCCCCGCTAACAACAGGACCGCTTGCAAAGATGCAAGACTGCTAAACTCACAATGACACGTTTGGCCATGTAGATCGACGGCAAGATGAGGAGGAGGAGGAGGAGGAGGAGGAGGAGGAGGAGGAGGATGAGGAGTATGAGGAGAAGGATGTCACTCTCCAACGGCGCGTTCAACGGTGCCAAGCTTCACACTACGTCGGGCCGAACGAGAGAAAACAAGAACCGGCCAAATCGGGAAGGAAAGGCACCCACTCAAATCCTGCACCTGCACCTGCACCTGCACCTGCACCTGCACAGGGAAAAAACACAAGCGTCCGCCATGCCCCGGGGATGTTATTTTTGCTGTCCGCAAAGTCCCAACAGCTCTGAGAAGCGCTAAGAAAAGAAAGAGGGAAACGGTGAGGTTGGGCTAAGGCAGACGGCAAGAGAAAAAGGTCGGATTGGACTAGAAAGGACGGGTGTGTGCCGTCTTGGAAGGTTCTCGGATCGGGCATGTATCCTCTCATGTCTAACGTTATTCGGGGCACAGGGACGCGGCCCAAGGCACGGGATCGCATGTACAGTACGTGTACCGGAACAAAGTCCTACCCTACTCTACCGTACCTATTGTACCTACTGTACCTACCGTAATGATGTACTATTTTTCTCGGCTCAATTCCCAAGTTGCGGGTTGCTGGACTGGGAGATGATCGACCCGTGAAGGAAAAAAAGGCATGGATGATGCTTTTCCAGAGTATTGGGTCTTTTTGGGGGGGAGGGGGTGGGTGGGACGGGCACGTATTGACTTTTGTAATCCTGTTTTGTTTAGTTTCACAGATTGAATCACGATTTCCGAGTTCCGAACTTCTTCATCTGGTGAGCCGTTCCTTTGAGCGAGGTATGTATATGTGTAAAGGCACCTGCAGCTTTCCCATCCCAACCCACGTGCTTGCTTGCACAACCTGTTGGAACCTTTACTCGCCCTATTGATCAGAGTCCTGACCAATGAGAGCGGCTTTGCCCCCCAACTCGCAACCAGCTCGTAAAGGACCCAACCATCATGACGTTGTGAACGCCAAGCTTTGAAGCCGCAAAAAAGAAAAAATCTCTAGTTAGAGTCTCTGCGCGACGACGTCGTCTAGCTGCGGGAAGCCACGGCCATGTAGGTCAAATGGATTGGGTTGGTCCCGCTACTACCCTCCCTTTCCTTCCATCCAACAACCATCCTCGACGACGCCTGCCCGTCAGGACAGGACTCAGTGAGCGACTTTGGGAGTTTTGCGCTCACTTTTGGCACACGGAAAGCTCCCACTTGCTAGTTCAGTTCATTGTATGCGCCAGTGATAGAGAAAGACGGGGACGACGTAATTGGAGAAGCAGTACAGGAACAACCTCACTGTCGCATTCACAAGCGCCTCCCGAAAGAAGCGCTCAGAAAGCGCCATGTCTTCCAACTTCGCCGACCGCGCGATCCACCGCTCCTCCGTCGACATCGATTCCGCAAACGTCGAGGTCCACCACGTGCGCCCGAAAAAAGCGCACGACGATTACGGCGTGGATATCTCTCCTGCGTACAATGGCGCGAGTAGCAGCTCCGGAACCAACGGGCACGCTCAGGAGATGGACATGGGCCGCGAGGAGGGCGGGCTGGATGAGCGCGGACAGCAGATTCTTGCAGAGGACAAGAAGCGAGGCTGGTTCTCGTACTTGAAGACGAGGCAGTTTTGGATTGTTTTGGTTCTTGGGTATGTTGTGCGCGCTCTCTCTTTTGTCCGCGTTGGCTGCGAAAATGGCTGGTTTAGTAATCGAAGTTGTCGCATGCTGATTTCTGTGGTAAACAGGCAGGTCCTCGCTATTTGCATCACCAGCACGAATACCTTCACCGGCTTGCTGACGGCCGTCCCGTGGAGCATTCCTACGCTTCAGACGTTGTTTAATTATATATTGCTTAATCTGATCTATACGAGCTATACGATATATAAGTATGGGTTCAAGAAGTGGGCGAAGTTGCTTTATACCGACGGTTGGCGATGTAAGCCTTGACTCCAACAGCGGCATACAAGCCACAGGAGCACATCCTGAGCTGTCCAACACAACACCCCCCACGTTAGGAAATATCGGACCCATCCGCTAACAGGACTGTCATACAACAGACATCATCCTCTCTTTCCTCGACGTCGAAGGTAACTTCCTCGTCGTCCTCGCCTATCGCTACACCACCATCCTCTCCGCCCAACTCATCAACTTCTTCGCCATCGCTGTCGTCGTCATCGTCTCCTTCCTCTTCCTCCGCGTCCGCTACCACATCACCCAATACCTCGGCATCCTCGTCTGCATCGGAGGCACGGGCGTGCTCATCGCGTCCGACCACATCACGGGCGCCAACGGCGGACAAGCCCCCAATGCGCTCAAGGGGGATCTCTTCGCCCTCGCCGGCGCCGCATTTTACGGGTTCAGCAACACCTTTGAGGAATTCTTGGTCTCTAAAAAGCCGCTTTACGAGGTCATTGGCCAATTGGCGTTCTGGGCCGTGCCCATCAACGGCATCACAATGGCCATCTTCGACCGCGGCAGCTTCGCGGGCAGCACGTGGGATCCCGTCATCGCGGGTTATCTCGTGGGCTTCACGCTCATCCTCACGCTGTTTTACTCGCTCGCGCCGCTCATGTTCCGCATGTCGAGCGCCGCATTTTTCAACATCAGTCTGCTGACGGGGAATTTCTGGGGGGTGCTGATTGGGTTGAAGGTCTTTGGGCTGAGTGTGCATTGGATGTATCCGATTGCGTTTGTGCTTATCGTGTTGGGGCTTTGCGTGTACTTTGTTAGTGAGAGTATGCTTGGAGAGGCGAAGAAGCCGTGGTTGGGCGAGGAGCAGCAGGACGGGTTTGCGGGGGTGGGGACTGCGAAGAGGAAGATTCAGAGGCCGGATGTTGTTGTTTGAGTGAGGGCGGCGGTGAGGGTGAGGGTGAGGGTGACATGGACAATTGGGAATTGAAAAGTTGTAATAATGAGGGTGGAGATGAGTAGTGGTGTTAGTGATACGAGACGTATGATATACGTGTTTTTTTCTTCTTAGCATTTCTGTCTTGTCGTTGCTCGTTCGATACCAAGTATTTTCTCGTTACACTTAGGCTTTCACGAATTCTTGTGTGACTTGGGATTCAAATTTCTAGAAACTTAACCATCAAGGACATTTTCCGTCTCCGTTTCTCTTCCCTCCGCCTTCGCATCCTCTTCCGTTCCTGTACGCTGCACTCAACAACCCATGGGCTGGCGGAAGGATCAGCTGGACTAACTTTCTAACACGAAGCCGCTGGGGCTGAAGGGACTGAACACCACCGTTTACTAGCCACAGCTCTCGCGCTTTGTCACCGCCACAGCATACTCCTCCTTCACTCCCCCCCTCCTCCAATCGTTCACGTCCTTTGTCACCAACCCGAAACAGCAGCGGCGACGGCGACGCACCGTCTCATCCCCCCCCCCAACCGGTCTCACACGACGTCTGTCCTACCAGCCTCCCTTAGATGCTCACAACTTTGCCTAGGTAGAGCTTCGCCTATGCCAAGAGGGGTTGCGTCAGCACAAGGGGGCGGAGGGGGGACTCGAGGAACCCATGCTCTGGAGCGGCTGGTCGTGTTTGGCGATCCTGGTGACTCGGCAGTATCATGGCCTCGTACACAGATGCACCGCAGCAGCACCCCCCCCCATATCAGCTATCAGCTCACCGCCCCCCTTTCCCCACCTCCCCCCCGGTGTTTACAATATGCACCTTTCATCTACGCGCAGAGGGGGTTTTTTTTTTTTTTTTTTTTTTGTAAAACGAAAAATCTTAATTTGATGTGAACAGCCGTCCCCGCGACGGGCGACGCCGTTGAGTGTGTGAAGCGGGGCCCTTGAAGGGATGGGTTGCAGGATTCATGGGCGTGGGCAGCGCGCGGTAAGGGGTAAAGGCGTAGGATTAGATGTTGGGATGTGTTAGGAGTAGGAGTAGGACTTGGGAATTAGTAGGAGATTTGGGGAGTTGCGAAGAGGTGGGTCAGGGAGGTGGAGATTGTGGGGCATAGGGTGAGGGTTTTGGTAGGCGTGTTGGGAGCTACAGTCATCGTCGTTTGTGTATCGCAATTTGAATGTGGGGGAAGGGGAGCGGGCATGAGATTTGTGGAAGCGGTGCGGCAACACTCTTTTCTAGGAGATCGCTGCTACGTGCAGATACAGGGTATGTGCTGGCAACACACAAGTGAGGCAGCAGGATTGAAAGACAAGACAATGGGGTTCTTGAGGCCATGTCGGCACTCGTGTTGAGAATGCACTCCCCATGTCAACACCTTGCATCCACTCATCCAGTAGCCTTTTTCCCCTTTGTAGCGCCGTCGCAACGCTCACGTTCACTCTACTAAAATTCTTTCTCTTTTCTTTGCACACACACACACCTTTCCCATCTCCAAAACACCGCAAAAAACATCTCAGACCTCACAAACCCCCCTTTCATCTCAACTACGATGCCACAGCCACTGCCACAGCCACAGCCACAAGCCAACACCAACAACCGCTTCGCGGCCCTCGACCCAGGCGACCTCCCCGACACCAACACGCAGCCTCAGCGCTCGAAGAAGACGTCGGCGCCTAAGCCGACACCGCAGGAAATCCGCGCTGCTACCCAGCAGCTAGACCGATTGACGCGGCTCCTCGATGGCCTGACGTCACAGGAGAACCCCGTGTCGCTGGAGGGACCTGGAGGACTACACGATCCGGCGCGTGTGTTGATGTCCCTGTGGAAGACGCATCGAGAGAGCAAGTTGTTGGAATGATGAATGGCGGGATAGAAGACAGGATGGAAGAGAAAGAGGGAAGCGGAGGATGCCGTCCTTAAGCTGGAGATAGATGACGATGAGCTGACCGTTTTCGTGAAAGGGAATACGAGGAACTCGTTGTTGACAGCCCGATTCTGGTCAGTAGCGAGCGAGATGCTTCTACGCTGGGTATCTTTGTTTCACCCTAGTGCCGGTCACTATGCCCGTGGCGCAAGGTGTGCTTCGAAAGACAGTCCGTGGATGTGATCAGGAGGGTCTCATACGAACTCGATGCAAGCACCGTGTTGGATTCAATTGTTTCAGCTATGTTCATGCGCATAACGAACGGGAAGAGACGCGCTTCGCTCAGCAATCAGAACGTTTGAGGGAAACTACATATTTGGAGGTTGGTAGAAGGAGCGGAGCAAACGGAACTATCAAGCGAGAGTGGCAGGTTTTCACGAAGCCGGCAGCTGACGCCAGAATCACCCACCATCCCAGCTAGTTTGCTGAGGACTCGCCAATATAACAACTTTCCTCTGCGTGCATTGCCCCTGTGTAGGATCAAGCCGGCTTATCATGTCGGATCCGCAGCGCGGCAGTACTCGGATCCCCGATGCTTCCAAAACACCAGAGCTTGCGGAACCGGAAGGATCAAAGAAACCCCTGACACCATGTGAGAAGATCAAGAAGCGCTTGAGGGACGAACCAAACCTGCGCATAGGAAGTCTCTTGGGCTATGGTGTGAATCTGCTCAATGAGGTTATGGATGGTAAAATCGTAGACGCCAGACAGGAGGAGAACTCCCGTCGTTCGCTTGAAGAAATGGCGAGAAAGGATGTCTCCCATATGCCAAACGATGCACCCTCTTTGCAGAGTTACCACAACGATATGGAGCCGTATATGGAGCTCACGACAATGGACCGTGCGATGTTGGATGACTTAATCCGACGATACAGCGGAAGAGCCGTAGGACTGAACAAACACGTACTTGCAAACGATCTGATAGGAATCCACGGGCTACCAAACCGTCTGAAACAGACTGCGGATGCTCTGCGCGACGCAGCAACCAATCACGCGACTGTTATCGACCGAGTCCGCGCAGCAAGAAATGGACTAGGCAGGAAGAGAGTGGCGGAGCAAGATGAGCGGTTACGGATCCAGTTGCGGAAGGGAATGGAAGCGGAAAAGAAGGAACAAGAAAAGGTGGACTCGGAGAAAATGCGACGAGAGACTGCAGAAAGGGAACAAGCTCGAATACGCGCGGAGCAAATCGAAGCTGCAACAGGCGGAGGTGTCTTGGAATTGCTTTTCAGCGGACGTGGAGATGATACAAAAGATGGACCAGACAACGGGGGAGGCCAGGAATGAGGGTCAAATGACAGGACACCTGCTGCTTTCAGTGGAGTGCAAGAACTTGGGTTGTATTTGAAAGGCTCGAATTGACGCCAATGTGATATGTCCAGACATACCGCGCGTAGTCCAGCGTCTTACTGATCCAGCATCTTCACATCCATCTTAACGCCAGACTTTTGCAGCCTCTCCGCAAACGGCTCGCCAAGCGTAGCCGGAGTTAGAATCCCACCTCCGATCTTTCGCGCCGGGACCTCCCCATCTGAACGAAGAATGACCATGGCAGCTTCCGCAATACAGATACCCGTGAGGACGTACATCGACCCCGGATACTCGAATGTCGCAACAGCACGCTTCCCGTTCGTCTCCGCTTTAGCAATAGCCTTGTAGGCAATACGATCATTTCTTGCCTTATCCAGATCCGGACCTTGTCCAGGTTGGAACACAATTTTCTTCAACGCCCATCGTACCGGCGGGAAGAGCAGAGACATGAGGCCGAACACAAAGGCGAAGTGCACAAGAATACCTGTGAACATGTTCCTTGCACGCATCCATTCAGTGAAGTAGAACCTCGTGCCGTATAAAGCCCCTGAATCAAGAAGGCCCCAGGATCGGTGGACGATAGAAGCATCGGCAGAGCCTTGGGGTGAGTCGGTCAACACCCCAAGATCCGGAATACTACGCACGCCAAGGAGCATTGAGAGTAACGACGATTTGGGCGTGGCGACTGTGGATGGCGGAGCTGTTGGGCTGAGCGCGTGAGGTTTCATGGATTTGGCGAGGTGGGAGAGCGGATAGGTATCCATGAGCGTGAGGATCGTGGCTAGTGTGCCACCACTGGCTTGCGATTTGAGGACTTGGAGTGTATTGATGCATTCGGCCACACCGCAATTGAGCTTCTTGCGGATGTGAGAGACGAGGACATAGGATAGCACATCGGCAGGGACGGATTCAATGCCACATTGCGGTATCATCTAGAATGACAATGAATCAGTCACGTGATATTGAGATTGAGTGGTGAAGAGCCTACAATGGCACCAGTGCTTTGCGCTGTCTTGTGGTACTTGTTGATGATGTCATAGACCCATGGGACTTCGCCCGTACAGTCGACATAATGCGTGCCATTCTTCGCGCAAGCCTCGACGACAGGCGTTCCATAGAGATGATACGGGCCAACTGTGGAAATTAGAAGCTTCGTCTTCTTTGCTAGGGCATTGAGATCAGATGAATTAAGCTCTGCAACTTCGATTTCGGGGGGTATGCGGTCTGCATTTAGAGACTTGATAGAGTCCACGACAGCCGATAGCTTCTGGTGATTGCGCCCTGCAACAGCCCATTTGAGGTCTGTTGGCAGGTACTTGGCTATGTGTTCTGCCGTAAGCTTGCCAGTGTAGCCAGTGGATCCGAAGAGAATCAACTCGTATTGACGATCTTCGTTTGCCATTTCGCGAATTGATTGAGATGCAAATGGAAGGGGGACAAGAGGAAACGGAAGTTTTTGTACGTCCAGGATAGAGTATCACAAGCGTTCAAGGACCGAGGAACTCAACCTTTCGGGATGGGCGAACAAAATGCTAATATCACGCAGCAAAAAGAGCAAACATCGGTCCGTGGAACCGCTAGCAATGATGAAAATGCTATGCGGGTTCTGCAGTCGAGCAGAGAGCGTTCATTTGGAAAGTCATTCCGCATACTGAGTGCTTTTGAAATGATGGGCTAAGGCCTCTATGGCCTAAGGCCAACAACCAAACCGCTCTAACTTCGGGCAGTCTTAGTCTTGGCGCCGAGACACGTTTCGAGCGCACCTCAGAATTCGAACCTCTTCGTACCGCCAGCGACATTCACAATCACACAACTCCGCCAACATGACGAAACGCACAAAGAAGGTCGGCATCACCGGAAAGTACGGTACCCGTTACGGTGCCTCGCTCCGTAAGCAGGTCAAGAAGATGGAGACGAGCCAGCACGCACGATACACATGCTCTTTGTAAGTCGTAGCCCCGTCGAGACAGCGCGACCATTCAACTAATAACCTCTTCTCTACAGCTGCGGCAAGACTACCGTCAAGTATGTATCTCCATGGGTCCAGAATATCTCTATTGCCTTGAAGCGCGTTCGCGCGAATTCCCTCGCCTCGGCATCCCACGGTTGCAAATACATCCCTCTCCTTCTTGCACACAGAACAAGCGGCAGCATGATAGCAACATCTGCGCATTCGGCATTTCACAAGTGTCAACTATCGAACGCGCTTCGGAGTTGCGCAGTTGGAGAGCAGCATGTGCGGCAGAATGCTCCGTGAGGCAGTGCCAGCCCGGCATAATTCACTTTGAAGACGTTTGTTCTTCGCGTCAGAGGATCATCGCTGACATTGCTCAAGGCGCCATTCAGTCGGAATCTGGGAGTGCAGGGCTTGCAAGAAGGTCGTAGCTGGTGGTGGTAAGACTAGAGCACCCCGCCAGTGGAGCAAATCAATTCTGACCACGCAAAGCTTACACCGTATCCACACCCGCTGCTGCTGCCACACGGTCCACGATCCGTCGGTTACGAGAGATGGTGGAGGTTTAGGCGAAGAATGCAAGACGTGGATCCTAACTTACGACTACCCCGAACATCCTCTGTACGCCATGGTCTCTGAGCCTGGTGCGACGTTTCTCAACCTTTAGCTTAGCGTGCCTTCGACGACTGTACTCGATTGCGGACTTTCCGCAACGGCACAAGACGAGCTTGGGCATAATGGAAACTTGAAACTACCTATCTGCTCCTCACTCGGCCGCTTCGTTACCGATGACAGTTCTACCCTGACTCGAGCGCCCGATCAATCGTGCATATGAATTCTTCTATACGTGAACCCGACATGTACCCGTATTGAAATGCCAACATCTTCACATGAAGCGATCAGACGATGAAACGGCTCTCATCTTTCGACCTCGCAAGCTTCCTCGAGATCTCTGTGGACTCGGCCGTGCAGTAGATGGACAGGCCATTCCTAGGTCGCACGCGCTTTGTCTGGCGCGGGCCGGTGTGAGACAGATCATGCAGCCAATAAGCTTCACCATCATGTGAGCAATTACCTGTCACCAGTTCAGTCATCTACTCGCTTTCTCCATCCATCTCACGCTGTTCTCCAGATGAAGTTCACGCTACTTAAAAGCCACTGAAGCACAGTCATCGTTTTTCCGCATCTTTCAGAACGTCCGAGGCAACACTGACTTATCCAGATCATGGTGTTGTGCTTGATAGCACGTGTCTCCCAAAACTGACTAGCGCGTTGCACTAGCGCGCCCTCCGTCAGGTCAGGTCCCACTTCTCAGTGGACTTGCCGTCCTCATCATCAATCGTCTGTCAGAACCTCGACAACACCTATGTTCCTCCAAACAAAGTACTTTCGATACTCTTGCTGTTCCCGACTATTCTCCAATGGCCGAGACGTGCATCGTCTGTCTCGGTGACCTGCAAGCTACAGGCAAAGACTCAATCCCCGCTTCTGAGAGTGCGTTCGCCGCTGCTGGCTCGCTTCAAGATGTCGGAGTTGACCCTGTAGTCAAGCTCGAGGATAACCCACCAACCACCACCTCTCCCACCGATGACGAGTTGGTTGCACACCTGTTGCCATGCGGCCACAATCTACACAACGATTGCCTAAAACCATGGGTCGAACGAGCCAACAGCTGCCCAATATGCAGAGCGAGCTTCAACTCGGTCGAGTTGAGTGCAACAATAGGCGGTATCGCTACCTCTCCGACACGCTGCTGTAGGGAATTGACTGACATTGCTCACAGGCCCTGTATTATCCTCCTACGTTGTGCAAGATAAGCGGCAGGAAGCCGAACTCGACCTTTCTATGGTCACTGAAGACGATATACTTGACGGGGGGCTTGAGCCATGCATGGTATGCGAACAGTTCGGCGACGATGAGCTTCTGCTCTGTGATGGTTGCAATCAGGCGTGCCATGTCTTTTGCGCTGGCCTTGACCGAGTGCCACCCGGTGATTGGTTTTGTTATACCTGCCAGGCAGACGCACGCGTTATGACCAATGGTGCAAGCAACGTAGGCCGGCCACGCCGCCAGAATCGCCGTCGTCGCACACGCGCGACGCAGAATAGCCTTGAATGGGAGCGAGTTTGGCGGTCGGTCTGGAACCGACTTGACTTCGATCTCGATTTCCCCTTCGACGAGGAATCCGAGCCACAACGACGCACAGACACCGATCGCCGCGAGCTGAGGGAATGGGAGAGGCGCTTTCAAGTCGCTGCTCGCCAGGGCGCGGGCAACCGATTCCGACAATCAGCAGCTGCTCTCCTAAACCCACGGCCAGAGCCGGAATCGCAAGATGAGATGCGAGCCTGGAATGCGTTTGACAAGGCCAGGATGATTGATGACGAAACTGCGTCTAGGAGAGGAAGGAAGAGGAAGTCTGCCACATCATCGCCTGCCGAACCGCAACCGGAGCCTGAGCGAAAGCTCAAGCGTCCGCGGACGCGACGCGCCCAGGAGCTTGCAGATCAAGCTGCCGAAGCAGCGGGCGAGTCATCTGCTGCTCCGCCTGTTGTGGCAGCAACCGTCGCTCCCCAAGTAGCAAGCTCACACACGTCGACACCACGTCGTCGCAACAGTCAAACAGACACAAATGGAGAACCGAGTTTTCTGTCTTCACTGCTCAAGGAAGTAGAAGAACATCCGGTCCAGCCACATCCCGATACGTTCTACGAGAACACTCCCGCTTTCCAACTTGAGCGCTCGGCCTCTCCAGATGGCTCCCCAGCCTCCTCCAATCATGGCACGCCACGCTCCATGACGCCTCCACCACTTTCCAACTCCCGACCAAACTCACCACCTCCGCTCACGACGACCTTGTCGCCTACCTGGGCTGCTCCAAAGATCTCGCCAGATTACCCACCCACTGATTCAGATGATCCCGAAAGGTCCAGGCCGCGACACCGTAGACCTGCAGCACGAAACCACCACCAGAACCAATCACCTCATGCAAGCCCGCAAAGTAGTCCCCATGGCTCTCCAACACGCACAGCAATGTCCTTCTCCACCAAAGACGAGATTCGCAAGATGGTCGGCGCCGCCCTGAAGCCTCGATACCATGCTAAGGAGATCACACCCGAGCAGTACACCGCAATCTGTCGCGATGTTAGCCGTATGATGTACGATAGAGTTGGTGATGCAAAGGGCATCGCTGACCAAGGAGAGAGAAACAAATGGGTGGAGGTCGCAGCGGAGGAGGTAGAAAAGGCGCTCGCAAGCCTGAACAACGAGCAAAAAGCCGCTAACGTCACGACGAACGGCGTACGTGAGCATGATGATGATGCGGGATCAAGCGCTGCATACCATGATAAGTGATCTGATATCATGGGCACATGTGCATATGCGCTGAATGTATAATGATTGGCGTTTCTCAACTTAGCGGGACTGGACTGGTGTTTGGGCTACCTTACCTAGATACCCGTTTTGGACATTGCTGGCGTTGTACAGCAGCGAGATGTCCGAACAACTCCTCGGTAGATAGATCACCATAGTCAATGTCAATGCTCGATTTTGACGAGACTCTGCTCAGCAAGTTGTTGAAACAATAGTGATTCTCATGTCCGTCGTTGCGAGCTTGTAAGAATTAGCACCTGCTAAATTGCGAACAGTCCCAATCCTTCCTTTATTGAATGCCCAACTACAGCAATTGAAGGCACAACCCCTTGAGATTCATACTCCTATGAATGGCAAACTTCTCTTTGCTTGTATCGTCTATATGCGTGGGTCATGATTATGGACTCAGTCAGCCACCGACGATTGTCGGCGAAATTTTGCGAGTAGCCGACATCATGCAAAACACGCCGTGTCCACGATGTGTACTTAGTGTGTGGTTTCAGTGTATTGCCTCTCTCTGAGCTCGAGATACCAAACGACTCACTGCAAACCAGGGCGCCGATCATCCCTTCATCTTGATGTTGCCCGTGCCTTTGCAGCATCAAAGCTCATCTTCGTTGCCTCTTGCGCAACCGTCCCTCAGACTATCACCACCCCTACAACCACACGTCATTCCGGCCTACGCAATTCTTACCGAATCACTATAAGCCTCCGTAACGTCCAGATCAAAATCCCACGATAACGCTTCGACCAATCGACCACATGTCCTCCTACCGCACATCCACCTCCTCAGACGAACTCCAACGCCCCCAATCGTACCGCGACTTCAACGCCCACTTCCCTGCCACACCGCTCATCGACCGCGTCACAAACGAGTGGCTCCACGACCCCAAATACCGCGACGACCCACACGCCCACTACGACTCCGACTCCGACGACGACTCCTCCTACTCCGACACATCCGACTCCGACCTCCCGCCCACCCTCCGCAAGACCTTCACTTTCATCCGCAGCGTCAAGTTGCCCAAGCGCGTACGGCGCTGGCTGCTAGGCTACTGCACCTTCATCCTCTGCGCCTGGTTTGCGTGGCTGTACGTCCTCGCGCCCACGTGGAAGGAGCTGAACCGGTACGACTACAGCTACGAGTGGAGCGAGCGGCAGAGCGGGCTCTGGGGCGGCAGCGCGACGGCGACGTTTGCGGATATGGTGCTGGTGGAGAAGCTGGATCCGGCGTTGCTGCCGAGTAAAGAGCATCCTCACAGACGGCTTGTGTTTGTGGGGGATGTGCATGGGTGTCGACGGGAGTTGGAGAAGCTGTTGGAGAAGGTTGAGTTTAAGAGGGGGAGGGATCATTTGGTGTTGACGGGGGATATAATCAGTAAAGGCCCGGACTCGCAGGGGGTGGTTGATTTGGCGAGGGAGGTCGGGGCGAGTTGCGTGAGGGGAAATCATGACGATAAGGTGTTGTTGGCGGCGGAGCATGCGGAGGGTGGTCTGCCGTCGGATGGTGGGAGTAAGGCGCATCAACTGGCGAAGGAGTTGAGTAAGGAGAATTTGGAGTGGCTGAGAAGTTGTCCAGTGATATTGGATGTGGGCAAGGTTGAGGGAGTTGGACCGGAGAAACACTATGATTCTGATCTGGTGGTTGTACATGCTGGGCTTGTGCCTGGAGTGGCGCTTGAGAACCAGGATCCGTTTCTGGTCATGAATATGAGGTCTATTGATCTGGCTACGAGGGTACCGTCGAGTGAAAGGCATCCAGAAAGAGGGAGCGTGCCGTGGGAGACGGTGTGGGAGCATGCTATGAAGAGGTTCTCTGCTGCGTCTGGGAAGCATACCAAGAAAAATCACGACAGGAGAGTCGTAGTATACGGGCATGACAGCAAGACAGGACTGAACGTCAAGACGTGGACTAAAGGCTTGGACAGTGGTTGTGTGAGTGGCGGCGAGCTGACGGCGCTCGTGGTGGGATACAAAACGGCCGAAGAGCTGGTGAGCGTCAAGTGCAAGCACGATTACAAGTCCGAGGGCAAACATCTGGATGCTTTGAGGTAGATGCTGGACAATGACGAGGCGTTCTAAGAACCAAGCTCATGCACCGATTTACGAGTACCTCCCAACTCAGCACGTGCGAGCCCTGAATCCAGCTCTCCTTTTGGCCAGTCCGATGAATAGCCTCCTGTGCTTGGGCTCGGTATCTCTGGTCCAAACCTCTTCGATCTTGAAAACCCCCACCAGAGCGCGAGAGTAAGCGCCAATAATGCAAGACCCAGCGGTACCCCCAGTCCGGCTCCTATGGCTACATCGTGGTTCGCAGGGCATGACTCCGAAACGCTGTCCTTTCCAGAGGCTGGCGGGCAAGTCGCAGCGATGCTTGACGGTGCTGCGTCTGAACCTGTCGCTGCCACACCCTCTGAAATAATTTTGGTCGACAAATCATTCGATATTGTCGCGTTGATGTTCACGCCGCCAAACTTGAAGGTCTGTCCTTGATCGCAGAGGCTGCTCGCGTTTTCGGCGAAGCCGCAAGCGTAGGTTTGCGCTTTGCAGGCGGTCATTGCTTGTTGGCCTCCAGGCGTTACTAGGTACCACGGAGTCAGCACTGCTAGACTGTCATACATGCTGAAAGCCTCCAAAACACGACCAGGAAGGCAACAACGTCGTACATACCTCCACGGCAATTACTGGCACACACGCCATCCACCCACGTCGAATCGGTACATGCTCCCCGATATACCACCATGTTGTACAGAGACATGCAATATCCATTGGAAAAGCAGAGATCGTTGTACCAACAGCACGCGCTCTGGGCGCCGGAACTACTTTTAGCGATTGGACAGGCGCGATAGCCTTCGGCGGTCGCATTGGTACCGTCGGGCCAGAAGCATGATTGCTTCGCTGGTGGTAATGAGGATTGGGTGTGGACGAGGGCTGTGAAGAGGACGAAGGTAATAATTAGGCGCATGAGAGGAGGAGACTGCTTGGAGAATACGGCCAGAGAGGCTTGGAAAGACATGTGGGTTGGCAACTGGAAGATCAGACAAGAGAGAGATATCAGATAACGGAAAGGAAAGTAGAACGCCTGAGCAGAGGTCTGTACACAAGTCCAACAGACGAATCTTACCTTGGAGATCCACGCTTTTGTTGCTCCTACTCCCGAGGTAGCAGTTGATCTTCTAGACGCTGTGGTTGCGGCGCAGCGCATATGTGCATGATTACTTGATGTGTTCGTCGAGTGGGCGATATGCTGTAAGCGCCGAAGCGCTGGGGGTGTAGATTGCGCGACACATGAAACAGTAGTTCCAAGAATTAGCGTTTCGGAAAACTTCCGGTCGTTCTGAATTATTGCGAATCATGTACTCTGGGCATTCACTGGAGCACGATGGCTCCTTTATAGCGTCCTGTGGAGTTTGGAAAAGCATGAGTCACGTGCTTGCTCGACGACTCTGATTACCGGTACGCCTGTGCCTTGCGAATGCAATCACTCTTCATGATTGACAGCTCCGGTGTTTGGTACATAGTAATTGCGGGAATCCCAATGAACATTTATAAACGAGATGCGTGGATTATGTCACCTGCCATTGCCTCCCTTGACGGCCGCCTTCTTCACCACCGCGACCGCGACCGCTTCCACAGCAGTCGCCGTAAACGACGCCGTCAAAAGGTCGGGCTTCTTTGAGAATCGGAGCCGCGTCGCAATCAGACGTATCCATTAAGCAGCTGGATACAGATATCAGGGATTGTCGATGCTGGAAGATCAAGGCATCTCGGAATGTGAGCAGCTACAGGGTCTCTCATCTTAAGGCATGAATCAGTCTTTTTGGACGCCTCTTCGACTTACTGCTTCATTACCTATATGTCATATCTAGCATTGCGGCGATCTAGTCACCCCCGCTGCAGAATTCGCATAATCACGCCCATACAGTTCATCGTCGGACTCCCAGTTATCTACGTCCGAACGATTACACTTGTTCCGCATCCGGCTTGTCAATTCCTCTATAGCTACCTGATCATATGGTAGGTCGGACTTGCGATACGCCTCATTGCTGTCTTAGAGATCTAGACATCCAGACTGCCGACTAATCACGCGGCAAGTCACGCAGGAGACCGTGAATCTCGACGTAACCTCTTCGCGGACGCTCATCAAAGGCCTTACGCCAAAGCTAACCTGATTCATGCTGCGCCGCTTGCTCTCCGCTGCCATACGGAACGGACTGTACTCAGCGAATACTTTCGCAAAGTCTTGAAACGGCGAAGAATATAACATATTGATCGTTGATTCATAAAGTTCTCATCTATCTCATCACCCTACCCCATACCCCACCCAAACCCCCAAACACTAACCAAACCCCCAAACACCAACCAAACTCAGCCCAGCCCGGCCCACCCCACCCCATCCCATCCCATCCCATTCCCCGCTCTCCTAGAAGTGCAAAAACCCACTTCTGGGCATCTGCGCACTCCCATACTTAGCCTGCCACGCGAAAAAGTACATGAGCGCCGCAAACGGCTGGCCAAGCAGGCAGAAGCTGATCCAGAAGATGACGTTGCCGGCGACCTGGCCGTTGCGGCCGAGCCAGCGATTCAGCGTATCGGTGATGGCGATGAGGGGCACTTGGATAAACATGCCTATGAACGCGATGCCTGTCGCGCGTGATACATCTGTTAGCGTGGGTCCTTGAATTCTGAGGAGCAGTGGATCTGAAGGAATAAGGGTAGACGCAAAGGTGGGGACGGGAATGGGCAGGTCTAACCGAGAATATTATGCGTAGGCACCCCGACGAGCAGCTCGTGCAGGAAACCGGAGAAGACAAAGACAAGCACCTGGCTTATCTTCGGCGGCACCCCTCTCCCCACCAGCGGCGCATGGACATGCCGCCTCATGAACTGATAGACGGGCTTATTCCACAACGTCCAGTACAGCCTCAGACTCGGCGCGTTCCACCAGTCGCCGTAGAACTCGCGATCGCCAAACCGCATGATTTCGGCGAGGGCGTTGAGGAAGGAGTGGAAGAGCGCGTAGAAGCCTGCGAGCCAGCAGAAGAGGGAGATGGTGCTGAGCTTCATGACGCGCTCGAGGATGCTGACCCATTGCAGCTTGGAGACGTTGTCGAGCGAGTTTTGGAGAAGTGGCGCGGCGTATTGGGCGGAAGCGAACCAGATTACGACGATGAGGCCGGCGGTCTCGGCGAGGCGTTTGAAGACAAAGGGCCAGCGGATGGAAGAGGTGCGGGGGTAGACGGGTTGGTAAATGAGCGTTGGAGCCCACCAGAAGTAGGTCAGATTGCCGATGGTGATGTTGGACGGGTAGGGGCAGGAGTTGTAGATTTCGGGGATCGACGAGGAAGAGGAGGGGGAGAGAAGGGCATGGCGGAGGTCGCGGTTCGTGAAGGCGTAGGAGCAGACTTTGAGCCAGACGATGACGGCGTGGAGTTCGCAGATGGTGCCAATACCAGGGTGGTGGATGTAGTAGTAGACTACCGTCGTTGCGATAATTAGGTTGAGCGTAGCGTTGACGCCGTGCGCGAGGGCAATCATGCGCCATGTAGAGCGGAAGCTATGGAGTTGGCTTCGTTGCTCTTTGGCAGCATCTTGGTGGTCTTGGAACTTCTTCATCCGACCGAGAGCACTTTTAGCTTGCTGAGCAGCTGCCAATTCAATGACATACGCGGCGAAGAGGTGGAAAGGAACGAGGAGATATAGCACCAGGCCATATACGATGTCTTGTCGGCGGAAATCGTGGCATTGTAGGCAGATGAGCACACCGTACTAGCAATCGTTAACGCAAGACCCTAATGAGTGTATGATAAATACCTTCTTGAAGTTCTCAATCATCAGTCTGAGGTTTGAAACGACTGTAGCATTCGTTAGTCTGGCTCCTCCAACAAGCACGTGAAGGCATACACAGCATCAACACCATCAGATTTCTAAACCCAACGAAATTGGGTACTGGCTCGACTCCCCTTGTGAGGCATGAGGGTTGCAGTTTCGAGTGTACAGCAAACACATGCTTGTACTTTGACCTAGAGGCGCTTTTTGTTGCCTTTCTGTCACCCTGTGCGTCTGCCGTACCATTCGCTTGCGGAGCGGATCCATTAGGGAGCTTGTTGCTCGTGTGGACAGCAGTGTCGATGAGAGTCGCCATGATAGAGAGTAAGACAGTCCTCCTGTACCTCACAAGAATTTGACCTCAGTGCTGTTGGCTGTTGAGCAGGAAGGCACAAACTTGCTGACTCCCCTGCCAAATGCTTGGATGAGAGGGACGGATCAGAAGGATTCCAATCGGCTCTATTCATTCAACGTTCGATTTGCGGGCGGGAGAAGTACTCGTGGCCGATAGGCTGAGCAGAACTACGTTTGTACTGGAACATGCTGACTGAATCCGAGATTTATATATCTGGGCTTTAAGATGGCGAATATGGTGGTGGGAACTCAACACATGCATCCCCACAACGCGCTAGCGATCGACGGGAACGGAGCTGTAGCGCAGCTGTATGGAAGAGCTGTCACTACTGTCACTGCAGACCCTAAAACTGCACGCTGACAATCTACATACGCCTCTAAATTCACCACGCGTCTGGCAGCAATTGAATTTCATCAGAGGAGGTTTAAGGAATGAGCAGGTCACCATCGAGATAGCTATAGCAAGGCACGAGGGAAGCTCTCCCGAGCAAGCCCGCCCTCATGGATCGCGACTATCCCTACCAACATCAGTACCAGCCCGCTCATGATGGTGTCAGAACAAGAGCTCGAAGTACGTATATCCAGCACGCCGAATCGCACAGTCCATAATCACATCAGAGGGGCTGGAGCTGTTGTCGTAAGGAAGTGGTGAACAACGTGCTCTTCAATTTCATCAACGCCTCTACGATGAGACCTACGATCGAATACGATATGAGCATGACTTCTGGCTGGTGCTAACTCGCTCCGATCGCTAGGACCCGTCACCGACTATGGCTCGACAATGGTCCAATGGACGCGGCATCGCCGGTCACGATACAAGGGATCGTTACTCCTCGAGACCGAACGTCCAAGCGCAAGCTATATCGTGGACATGCTTCCTCCCGCCGCCCGACTCGACCACGCAGCCGAGACGATACCTGCGAAGCACCTGCATTCCTCGCTCAACAAAGCCAAACATCCCATCAACGTAGTGTCATGGACA
The DNA here is from genome assembly GCA_033119265.1 of Coniosporium uncinatum. Classification (NCBI taxonomy): domain Eukaryota; kingdom Fungi; phylum Ascomycota; class Dothideomycetes; genus Coniosporium; species Coniosporium uncinatum. Next base: position 66,737 of record JAWDJW010006339.1, read on the forward strand.
CCAGAAGGTAGGCGACTGCTTACAGCTTCGTCGAGCGGAGAGTTTACATTATGGAATGGCATGGGTTTCAATTTCGAGACGATATCGCAAGCACACGATGGCCCTATAAGAGCAGCAGTATGGTCACATAGCGACGAGTGGTTGCTGTCAGCAGATCAGGATGGCTTGGTGAAATACTGGCAGCCTAACTTCAACGATGTCAAGTCCATACAAGCGCACACAGAAGCCATTCGCGGTATAGCATTCGCACCCACAGACTCAAAGTTCGTCACCGCCGCGGATGACAACACATTGAAGATCTTCGATTTTGCGGCTGGTGTGGAGGAGTCTGTCCTGACGGGACATCAATGGGAGCTGCGGACCGTGGACTGGCATCCAACAAAAGGGCTGCTAGTTTCGGGATCCAAGGACAACTCGGTCAAGCTGTGGGATCCGCGAACTTCGCGATGTCTCACAACCTTCAGCGGACATAAGAATCAAGTGATGAGGACGAAATTCGAGCCGTCTGGTGGTCAGATGCTTGCAACGGGAGGCAAAGATGGCATCGGAAGGATTTTCGATTTGAGGATGATGCGCGAAATGTTCCTCCTGAGAGGTCACGAAAAGGGAATAGAATCACTTGTCTGGCATCCTATGCACCGCAATCTGCTCTCCACTGGTGGCGGTGATGGTTGCATCAATCATTACCTACTTGACGAACAGAATCCTCCAACTGGCACAGCACCTAGTCTCTCGCCTTATGACTCGCCAGACCCTGCGAATGCTCCAGCGCAGACGATTTACCCAGCGCATACTGTACCTCACGCCCATGATTTCGCTATCTGGTCTATGGACTGGCATCCGCTCGGTCACATACTAGCATCAGGCTCAAACGACCGCGTCACACGCTTCTGGACGAGACCTCGGCCAGGAGATTCTAGCTGGACCAATGATCGCTACCACATCGGTCAGGATGCGGCTGAAAAGCAAGGTACGTACGATCGGCGAGATGGCAGGAGGCAGCAACGCGAGCAAGAAGAAGAGGAGGCCGAGGATGAAGCGGAAGGGTTGGTGGATCAGAAGATGCCCGCGAAGCAAGCTGGGCCACCAGGACTGCCAGGTATCTCACTCACAAGCGACGGTACAAGCACTGGAGGTGCTCAATTACCCGGTATTGGTGGTGCGGCACCCTTGCCTCAGTCTATGCCCTTCGCGCCGCCACCTATGCCACCATTCGATCCTACTCAGATGGACATGACGAAGGTAGACATGTCAAGGCTCGCTCAGATGTTTGGAGGTCAAGTTCCTCCACCACCAAACGGCTTGCCAGGACAATTCCCGCCACCACCAGGTTTTCCGGGTCCTCCGAGTATGCCCAACATGCCCGGTATGCCACCTATGCCCAGCGCGTTCCATTCGAGTTTCCCTCCTGCGCCTCCTGGCTTTCAGGCCCCAATTCCTCCACCTGGCGGCGTGAGCATGCCAGGTCTTTCTCCAACGCCATCAAATGGCGCCGCTGGAGCTGCTGGTAATCTCAGACAGAGAAAGCCTTTACCAAGCCAACAAGAGAGCTTGCAAGCCGAGATCAAGCAAGGGAGGTATCGCAAAGCGAGGTAGTGGTATGAGAGCGTTAGAAGTATATCTCGACACGGTGAACGGCGTTGGGTGGCCAAAGCTAATGGGCCAGTATTGGCATGAGTGGAGTTCATCTTCGCAGGTAGCTTATCAGATACCCCGTGTTCTAGCACATGGATACAACCTGAACAAACAATGACACGTCACATGATCCCAGATCCGTAGCTCATCGGTCGACCTTTCCGTTTCCCATGGCCCGTCTTGTAAGGCAGTGACGACAGTCTGTGCTCACTTCACTACGATCTGTTCTCGTCACAAGTTCTGACTACTCACTTGCATCATTGCAACAATCATTCCATGGCCCTTTAGGTATGCACCTCCTGTGAACCCTCAACAGCTTGCGCGCTCGCCGCATCTACTTCTGTTACATACTCGTTAGGAGTGAGAGCATCATCTTGCTAAACGCGATGGCGGTCACGTCGCAAAAACACCCCTTGGACCTCTTCTATCATTCACCAGGGTCACGTAATACTAAGCCGCTGCGCTTATTCAAGGACGACTTGTCGGGACTTCGCGTCAAACGTGTCAGTGAAAGAAAGCGGTCCACTACAGCCTCGCCCGACCACGCTTCACTCTCTGATACCGATCTACCTCGTGCCACCAGTAGCGCTCCGTCTTTGGCGTCAAAAATGGGCAAACTCACAAAAACAAAGGCCGAGCCTTCAGCGTGGAATTTGTTCAAGCGATCGTTGCGTAAAGATGGTTCGCCTGCCGACTCTCTCATCGACTCTGATTCTGCCACCTCCTCCAGACGTCCGTCGCCTACATCGACTGAAAATGCGCCTGCTTTGGACGTGACGGATCAGAAGCCGGACAAAAAGCAGCCTGAAAGGAAAGATTCCAAGAGGGAGACAAGCGGAACAAGGGCGCCTCCCACAAGCCCGACTATATCACTCGTCACTGCGCCGCCACTCCAACAGATGGAGCAAGTGCTGCTTGACGAGACAACACGACTGAGCGATCTGAGGCAGAAAGAGGACATAGACAAAAACAATCCCTCAGCACCGCCAGCTACAACCACCAAACCCTCTCCACCAGTAACACCACGCCGACTTTCCAAGCCTAAGCCGACAGTGAAGGTGCTGACCGACAGCCCTGATCCGCTATCTTCCTCGTCGCCGCAACCTAGTGGCGGCACCGGACAACGCGACTTCGCACCACAACCGTCATCCCGCCTATCAAACACCGGCTCTCCCTCCTCCAACGCCGCCGGCACCTATCTCAACTCACAAATCCACCCTAGCACCCCCGCCGGCAAACCCACACACCTATCCGCTCCAAAGCGTGAAGAGACCGACATGTCCCACCGCACATTCACCCCCGACCACGACGGAGAACCTCCCGAGCCTAGCTCGACGGTGACCAAGGACGCGCCGCACGAATACGGCCCGCACCGCGTCGTGTACTGGCCGTGGAAGCGGTGGCGGTGCGATCAGTGCACGTGCGAGACGCACTGGGAGAATAGTGTGTGTTCTAATTTGCGGTGCGTGCATGATCGGTGTGGAGAGTGTGAGGTGCTTGATGGGGGGACGGGTTAATGGGAAATGATGATGGACACAATATGACTATGGAAAGACTGACGAGGAGGGCACGTGAGAGACGAGCTTCTGGGTGAGGGGTCAAAGGGGAAAGCTGGTGCTGAGGTCACACGTGTGGGAAGAGTTCATGGTGCTTTATCTCGGTGGTTCTGTGGCTTGTGTATTTGGCGGGTTCTCCATCTGGCTCGGGAGTTGCAGCGAAATGGCCTATCTGATTGCCAGAAGGTTTACGTGTCATACACATGGCGAAAGGCGTTCAGGAGGCTTGATGGTTTGCATCAAGGAGCAAAAGCACACGTTGTCAGGCACCCATAGCGAAAGGAAGCAGATGATCGCAACGAGGAGGGCTTCAAAGTGCCACAGAAGGCATCCTTTAGGGGCACAGAGGCAGTCAAATTGAAACACCGTGCAATTGCCCTAGCAAGGTTTGTGTCTCTCTTGTCAAGAGCTCGGACCCCTTCGTCTAGAGTCTCTAAAGTTTTGGTGAAAGGTGACTACTTGTCCAACCCCAGATGATCGGCGTTCCCACTGTCCATGTTCTTCATCTGCTCCGACGAGCTCTTGGACGTGTCTTGTTGCGTACCGGCTGTGTGCGCAAAACCAATCGAGAATCAGCTTTCTACATCCCCTCCATAGAGATGTTTGTACCAATTGAATGAACACAACACAGTACATATATCATAACTAAATCGTACTGTATCACATAAGTGCAATCACAGTTACCCGGAACCGAGCAGGGGAACCGAGCAGGGGAAACGGGGGAGGAAAGAAAAAAAAAAAAGAAAAAGAAGAGATGGGGGAACACTTACTGTTCGCCATCCCGCTAATACTTTTACCGGCTTCGTCGGCCTTCTTGGAGTCCGGGCCTCGGGTGTCGGATTTGTCGCCGATGGCGTTGCCGATGGATGTTGAGATGCCTTGGAGACCGCCTTTTTTTTTCCACATACGTAGCGTCTGCGTTAGCTTCTTCTGCAAATTGAGGGCGAGGG